>VRLP01000869.1:0-172027 GCA_009660295.1 Lophius piscatorius
GTTCTGCTGCCCCTCGTCTGTGGAATGCCCTCCCTGACCATCTGAGGGCTCCACAGACGACTGACACATTTAAAAAAGGACTTAAAACTTTCCTTTTCAGCAGGACCTATAACTTTAATTAACATTGCTGCTTTTTGGTCAGGTTTTTATATAGTTATTATTTCATGTTTTATTGATGCTTTTATCTGCTTTTACTTTGTAGCACTTTGGGATTTGATCCAAATGTAAAGTGCGTTATAAATTCCATGTATTATTATTATTATTATTATTATTATTAAGGTGGAAGAAAACCTATTCAGTCAAGTCTTAATTTAGATGTAAATGTCTGGATTATATGACTAGCAAATTTCCTAGTGGCTCACCTATCCGTTGTGTTTCTAGTCAGGTGGTTACTTCAAAATAAATTAACACAGGGTGTGCCCCTTATCTTTGTTCGCCTCTTCATCAGGATCTATACTTTTATGTTTTTGAGGATGTATAACGACCCCTTTCTGCCATATAATATGTAATGTATGATATGATGTATAATACAAAAAATATTTCGTAAATTAAGAGAGAAAATACTCTTAATGTATGAAATATTTCCGATTTACTGATTTAATGCTTTTAACGGACATCTGTTCTGATCACAACTATCAACTATTCATTTATTTTCAGTATCATAACACTTTAAAATACTGGAAATAAATGGTTATGGTGTGTGCATGTGTGAAAAGACAGAGAGATAGACACTTTAGATTTTAATGCTCTGATGGCTGGACATATGGTCACACAAATATGCTGACATCCACACACACAAACACATACACACACGTACACACACACACACACACACACACACACACGCACACACACACACTTTATTCCAGTTCTATTGTCTTTCTTGGATTTACTGTACAAAAATGACGCCTGTTACAGGAACTAAGGAAAAAAATCAGGTATTATCTCTCTTATTTTCCCAACAATGGAAAATGGCACCATGGGATAGCAGAACGTGAATAAAACAATTCGGACACACAGATTCCCGAGTGAAAGCCCAACAACATGGAATGCATGATTTCTTTCTCTGGTGCCAGTGCGATTAAAAAAACTACAGTTTTAATAGGTTCCAAAGGGGACATTTCAGCCCTTAACAGCAGAAGTGTTGTTCATAAAGTGAAATATTGATATTTTATAGAATCTGACGTCAAAATTACCACAAAATGCACAACCATTCGAAATGGTCCCTAGTGGCTTACACGTGTTTATAACAGGCACGGTGGTTGAGGAAGATTAACATCATCTATGGACATTTACACACATGGTAATAAGGGACGACATGGCTGCATCTGTTCAGGACGGGTCCAGGATGACTCCTTGGGAAGAACTCCTAACTTGAGGCAAAATTTATCTCATCTGGCCTGGGAACACATCAGGATCCAACATTTTGTGATATTTAGCAAGTCTTTTTTCTTTTTTCTGACACATGCCATGATCAATAAAGGCATTTAACTACATCCTTGGGTCGATGCTGCTGTGCCTGAAGTAAGGCAAGCAGCTTTTGATTTTGTCTGCAGACATGAGGGATTGTTTGGCCTTGGTGGAAGTGTGCTCTATATTGAGAACCACCTCGTTTACTTATTGATTTATTTAACACATGAGGTATACTTTCATGTCCAAGAGAAAGCACAATTTCTGCTTGACACTACCTTGAACCTCTACCCCCGACTCTGCACTAGACATACACAGCTGCAGTCAATTTCTTTTCTTTTGTTTCAAATCTAGGTTGAAAAGTTAAGATGGATTAATAAACTGGATTATAAATCAATTCTTACTTAGTTAATACTGCTTTTTATTTTGTGTTACCACCAGTTAAGTCTACTAGGTAGTACAAGCTGTAATCACACTATTACACTGTAATTACACCAAGAAGTTACATAAGCCATTGTCCTGTTATAACTAAGTGAAGAGTCTATTCCATCCTGAATGCCACAGCTAATTCATGACTCATGACTCCCACTTCATTCCAAAATGGTTTTCCTGTTTCTCTCCATTCATCTTCTCCCTTTTCCTTTCTCTCTCTCTCTCATCAGTATGCGTGGCTTGTGGATTTGGCCCCACGCACCTAATGGCAACTCCTGCTCCATAACTGACTCCAAATCTTTTGTCTCCTTCAGTACATAAGTACAAGAAAGAGAGCTATCCATTCTTCCCAACAACCAGTACCAACTGTCTGTGCGTTTGTCATTCCATCCTCACTCCAAACAACACGTCCTGGACGGGTCAGTATGCAGTCGGTGCCATCACCACCAGCCGCCATCACCTCTCCAGCGCCTCGCTATTTCCATGTTTTTGTGAAACAGAAAAAAACGGAGCATTCACTGAGGTTAGTGTCATAATGTTATTGTTACTTTCTTTCGTCGGAACTTAAAATACTTTGCTTTCACGGTCTAATGTTGTCGTTGAATGCAACAACACAATTGCCGGGTACTTATCTCGAAGTGTGGGCCTGGCAAAAACAAGCAGAGTTTTTTAACAACAAAAGCAGTCATCAAGCTGAATAAGAAAATGTGTCACAATTGTTACTTGTCCCACATACACACACACACACACACACACACACACACACACACACACACACACACACACACACATGTTCCAAGAATGCACTTTCACAAACAATCAAAGCCGCATTGTGTTTTCCAGAACAAACACAGGGACATGTATAAAAGAAGGAGAAATTTCATTATCGACTAGCTTGTTCACAACAAAGATCACCAACTGCTGTGTTCAATAACGACTTCAACAAACATAGACATCAATATATGCTTTTCTTAAAACGTCTGAACAGTAAGATGAAGCCATTTTTCTGGGTGCCCGTTAACATTTCCTGCTGCAAATGTGGATTCTACTGTAATATAAAAAGTGTTGCTCAAAGGGGAAACACGGATCATGAGTGCAATTTGAGAGGATTTTCTACAAATCACATGTTGAAAGGTCCCCTGCATGGCTCTGTGATGCTGCTGCTGCAATGTGTGTGTGTTTGTGTGTGAGTGTTTGTGAGATGGCCACTGCTCCCTGGTCACCGGCTAATGTCATGCCGGCTGGGTTTTTCAACGAAGGATCAGTTTCCTGTGTCCTTCATGAACCACGCAGAAGTGTGACCTTCACCACCACAGATGCCTGGAGTCCCCACTACCCTTTCAGACTCCTTCACAGCTGAATAGCAGAACTAATTTGTCTGTATGATATTGCAATATTACTACATTTTGCTAGAAAAATATTTAGAGGACTTAATAGACCTGAGAACATCTAAAGATGTTATTAAAGGCGAAGTCTGTGACAGTTAGAGATGTCTCTTTGAATAAAGTTTAATTTAATTAAAAACAAACTGAACTGTGTGAGATGTAATGTAGTAATATTATTAAGATGAAAAATAACAGACCTAAGTATGTCCAACTAACATGACTGGATTGCATTAGTGCAGCATTATTTATTAATTTATTTCGCATGGCTTCTCCAGCTAACTAAACATACATATCATAACATAACATATATATATATATATATATATTTGTAGGTATACGTATATATATGTACATATACATACAGTATGTTAAAGATCTGACAGTGGGCAGAAGTTGTGATCAATAGGGTCTATTTTATGTACCCTCTAATTTAGCTGTAAGAAGGAATGGCTCTGGGTTCTTTAGGGCTAAATAAACAGAACTGAAACCCAGACAGTTGCAAAGACAGACATATTTTTATTTTTAAATTTCCTTTTATTAACTTTGCTCTTTGCTTCTCTCTGGTTCATTTATACTGCAGTTAGTTATCGTTTCACCATTTGAAAATGGAAAAAGGAAGGAAACAATTAATTAGAAACATTATTTTAGCTCTAATTGTAAATGTCAGCAGGAAAAATCAACATAGAACTGTTTATCCACATCTACTGATTCTGATCAGGCTATTTTGTTAAAGAATGCATTTGATTAAACTAAAGGATTTTAGTTTAATCAAAAAAGGATTAAAGGTATGAAAATGATTCTTTAAATGTTACATACATAATAATTTATTTTCTGCCCTTCTTGTCATTTCATAGCAGTTCATAATTCGATAAGACTATTCATTCTGTCAAAACTGAAGATTGGAGATTTTGGAGAAGTACTTGTGAATTTCATATATTTATTTGCAAAAAAGACAAAAAAGCAGAAGCTATCGGTGCTTGAGTTAATTCTGAACAGATTATGGGATTTTCAGAACTTAATCCAATTGAATTATTTGAGCTTCCAGTTTTAAGTTCTTAAAAATGTTAATTTTGTTTGAATCCATCAAGTATCTACATAATTTGCACAACATTTATATTAACTGAAGGTTACGGGATTGAAGCGCAGAGTGAAGAAAAAACGTTATTGGCACCTACAACTTAAGTTAGCAGTAATTCTGAGCTCATTTTAAGTCGTTCATTTTGGGCATTCGGGTTTACAGAACATGCATCTTTATGTATCCACTCTACAATCCCAAATTTACATTAAAAGAAAGGTGAATAAACAAGAAATTAGGTGATTAATGCTAAAGTTTCAATGTTATGATTTAAAATGCGTAAAACGTGCTAGCGGCAGATGCTAAGATATGTCCTTGTCAATCGTGGTCGGGGAACGAACCTACGACGCTCAGATAAGTGGACACCGCTCTGCCAACTGAGGCCACCGGCACCACAACACGTTTTCTCCAAATTGAAATTGTTTTTATAATCCTTGATAACACTTGACTGAGTGGAACTTGTCCGACCAACTTGTCACCTGCTCCATTGGTGGTATTTTCAACCAATGGAGCAGGTGACATTCTGCAGCTTTTAAAGGTTTCTGATTATGCTGGCGGGTCAAACCAGGATAAGAAAGGGAAACTTGAGCTAAGAGGAAGAGATCTGCTCCTAAAAAAGCATCAATCAGCAAATCTCACTGTCGGTGACTTCAGCGCAAACGCGTGTGTCTAAGTTCCCTATCATGCATATGGCCGCCTCCTGCTCACTGTGGCCTCGGGCGCCGCAGACACATGGGAGTGTGTCTGGCTGGTGCTCGCCAGCCGTCAGAGTCACTTAAAGCCAGTGAGCTCACAAGGTCAACCTCCATCAAAGACCAGAGCCAATTGGGCCTGACGTGACCCCGCCATCGCCACATGGCTGGGCACTGGTACCACGGCAAACTCCTCTCCCTCCCTCCAACACCCTCCCAACCTCCCGTCTCCTCCTCTACACCCACGAAAGCGCTGCTTCTGCCAAAATTCTGCCGCCCTCAGCATTGGTGGAGATGCGTCTCTCAGCCTCTCTCTCGCACTAACGCGCACTTGTGCTTACTCACACATTTGCCTGCATGCACACAAACACATTCACGCACAAACACATTCACACAAACACACATTCACGCACACAAAAGCTGTCCCACACATTTTTCTACTCAAAAGCTTATCTCTCGTATCCTCCGTCTCTCGTTCGCTCGCTCTTCTGTCTCTCTCTCTGACCTCCCACACCTCCCTCCCACTGGTAGCCTGGGCTGCCCACCATTTTGTCTTTTAAAGGACTCAGCTGGTGGGCACGTGTGGGCTAGCCTCGGCTTATAACGCTGGCATTTTAAAAATCCTGATTTTCAAATCACAGACATAGAAAGAACATCCGCCGACGATTTTGTCAAGAATCTTAAAAATGCACACAAAGTAATGGAAGATCAGACACTTCAGGATATCGCTTTTTTTTTGTCTTCCAGTATACGCTTATATGTAAGATAACCAGTATAACATTATTAACAAAACAGAATTAAGCAACATGCCAATCTTCCTCTTTCTCATTGGTTTCTAGAGGTGAAATTTTTCACAAATTAATGTTTAAAAAGTGAAAGAAATGCATTAAAAATAAAATACTGGAGTGCTCAGAGTGCGTGGAGTTTCAGTTTGTGTACAGGGTGGGAATATTGTCGAAAAACAAAAAGCTGGCCACTGTGCTTAAACACGTAGGCAAAATATTTCTCTCTGTCTCTATCCATTAATTCATACCGTTGCCTTCAAAATAAGAGTGCCTTGGACCCGACCGGCTCGGGACCATATCACCCCACCGGTAAGCAGAATCCGATTTTCAGCTTTTTGTTTTTCTTATGTAATTTAATATACACTAAAAATAAACATTGTTATGACTCGGCTTCCACTGGACGAACTGCATGGACAAAGTGGGTACACATCCATTAGATTACCTGTTTGTTTTTTTTATTATTAGAGTGAATGTTGAAAATGTACTATGATTATGACTTTGTTTGTGCTTTTTGTGAAATAGCAAATTTAACATAAAATTTGAGCTTAATGACGTAGGCTACAGGGTCAATTTTCACTCCGTGTTAAACGTGAAGCTCCGAAAGGCTCAATGAACCATCTACTGAAAACTGGGTTTGTTGAGTTCTACTCCTGAAAGAATTGCCTTATCGTTAACATTTCACATTTTTCAGACTCTATCTGACGCTTCCTTTAATATATAAGGGAAGGATAATGGTCTATATTTTCATTCTTCTAGGTCATGGTAATGTTTGAAGGGTGTATTCCGGAGCAACTGGACTTCTGCTCTAGAGCTGAAAGTCTTCAATTCTAAACCCCGAAATCCAGCTGCTTAAAATCCAACCTTCCAGGAGGGAGAATGTGCCATTTCAGAACAAATGGAAAATAATGATCATTAAAAGCTTGTACATGCTGTCAAATGTCTGTTGTATCTGAACTTAGCTGGATAAGTACAATGAAAAAAAGGGATTTTGACGCAGTTAAATTTTTTGAATCTGATATGTTTTAATTTATTTTTATATTACTTAATCCTACTTATAAGTCTTAATTCATTCTAAAATATACCATTATTGATTAGTGCAAGTTATGTTCATTCAGTTTGAAGTGATAAGAAAAGAATGGTATGTAATTGGTCCTGTTTGATTAGACACCTTGAACACAGTGATGTAGTTGGTAGGACGATTGACTCACTGCAAGAAGATTCTGAGTTCTGATTCTGGGGCCTTTTTGGAGTTTGGAGCATCTTCCGTCCACTTGCCTGCATTGCGTCTCTATGGACGCTCCATATTCCTTCAACAAAGTTGCAACATAGGTTTATCTGTGACCCTTCTGTGAACTATCGTTATAAATGCCAACTTAGAAAATCCGCTCTGAGTTCTCGGCTCCAGAGGAAGACTGTAAGAACTCATCACTTTCACCACATCAGAAGCATGAAGATCAAACACATCACTGTGTGTTGTTAGAGGAAGAACAGAAAAAAGGCAGGGCGTTACCTTTCTCACTGAAGAATATCTAGTGCTTTTCATTAATAGTGGTCATCCTTTTTCTTTTCACATAAAACAGTTTACTTTACAACAACATTTTTAGGGCCTGGAAATGCAAACTTTTGAAAACAAGTCCCAGAGGTTAGTCTTCTGAAAACTCCATCTGTGTGTAAAGAGGCCAAACACAACTATTTGACAATGGTGATGTCACAGCCTCACTTCGCTCACCGCTGTGGTGAGCGAAGAACAACCAGAACATCTGGATTTGTTTGTGCTGCAGACTTAACAGTTTAATAACCCTCCTTCTATCTGGAGTGTTCCGGACACTGAGAAATATGGATCACCTTTTTTACCTGGACAGACCTCTTCTTTGATGCTGAGTTCAGGCACTACTTTATGAAAAGATTACCCATCCATACGTTCTTACTTACGTTTGTACATTCATTCATTAGTTATCCGTAACGGTTTGTCCTCTCCAGGGTTGCGGGGCCAGGAGCCTATCCCAGCTGACCCTGGTTGAGATACAGCGGAGAAACTTTGGACGAGTCACCGGTTCATTACAAGATAAACTACCCATATGAAGGGTTTATAATTCAATCATTCATTACATTGTCAACATGTTATGAAACATCAATAATCTGCTATACCTCATTCAATATAAAGGGCAAAAGTAACCCGTTTCTTACACATTTATGTGTAGATCTGAGCCACGTATTATTTACTCTGTCCATCAGCCTGATTGGTATCTTTGGAGTTGATTCCTCTCTCAGCTCATCTAGGTGTTCCTCATTTTTACGACCATCGATGATGAATTAATGCTATTTAAGTGAATGGCTAGCTTTGTTTCTGAAAAAGAGCCTAGTTATAAAATAGTAAACATTCCCCTTTTTCGGAGATATGATCGTGTTCTGAATGTCCAGCTGACCTGTCCGACTGCTCTAAATGGACCTACCTGTAGTCAACTACAAACTTGGGGTGTTGCTCCAAAATACAGGAACCTGTTCCCTTTATGAAAAACAGCAGGAGTAGATCAATTATATGATATGATAGGATAATGGAGTGTGTTTGGAAAGAAATTCTGTTCATATTTTGGTAAATATGTCGAACAGAAATTTAGGGAATGATAGTTAATTTAGATCAAAGTACAGTTGGTCATGTCACTGGACGCAGATTGTAAGGATCATGGATCACTGCTTCTGTCAGCGTTTTTTAGAGGCTCTCATTTGTTAGATAGTTCTCCACACATTTGCAATCGGTGTCTGTGAACAGCTGACTAGACAGCAACCAGGAAACTGCCAACCATCTGGCACCATTGGGGATCTAGATTCCCCTATATAGCATTTATCATGAACAGCAAAACTCTGGGGGGAAGTAGAAGTGCAAATTAGGATGGAGCACATAATCCTTATGGTTGTCGTTGTTGCAGAATGACTTTTTATTCTGGAGGGAGTATGTAATCTACATCGGGCCACATCTTTGTCTGTATGGAGTCTGTTTTTCAGTAAGTGAGATGTTTAACGGGCGGTTATGAAATGTTGTTAACTTCATGTTGTAATTGTAAAGCTACAGTAGACAAATGGGGACATATGGAAGAACTACAGGTCTCAGGAAGAGAGCTGAGAACAGGCATTTAAAATGACTCATTTTGGCCAGTGGTAACTTGTCTCTTGATTTGAGTTCCACATCATGAAGGCCGGCCCAACAAAGAATATGGAGCCTCACAAAAGAGTGATATCATACAGTTGCATTAAATGTCTTAGAGTTGTGGTAAAACTCATTTGATTTTGTGTCGCTGAGCAAAACATCCATCTAGGTAACATATTTATTCCCCCTAGGGAGGACCCAGTGGTTGTAGTGTGATATTGGGACCTGCCCATGCTCTGAAAAAAAGGAAGGTCCACTTGGGTGCAAACAAAGAAGGCCTGCAACAAAATCTCAAAACAATGTTTGAGTAGTTTTGATAAAACCAATCATGCTTTCTCAAGGGTTTTACCACGACATCACCAGGCTTATAAACCCCCAGAAGCATCTTTCCTCAGCACCTTTCCACAGCGACTCAAGTTGATGTACGAGGTAACAAATATTTGTTCCCGTTTTACTGGCCTGAGACATATTTAACAACTCCCTGGATGAGCAACAGACTTTTTCTATTTTCCGTTTTCTTGGGCCCTGAGAGATTGCCACGGGCCTTACAATCTTAATTATTCAGCAGAAAGGAGATACAAACCAACTTTCTTTTTAAAGGAAAAGACACTGCTTTCCTTCCTCTTTGTTGAAGTCGATTCACAGTTGTCACCCCCCTCTCCATTGCCACAAATGTGAGGACCATGTGAACATGTTAGATGAATGGACTAACAGATTAATAGTCTAATTGACCATCAACTTCTGTTCGAAGGAACTTTGCCAGAGACAGCAGATGGACTTTGTAAGGAGCTGATGTAAGAGGCTTCTGTCTGGGCAAAGACAAGATAGATACTAGAGAAAGTGATTTGCTGTGCTTGTTTTACTTGCTGTGCTTTTGCATATCCAACCGCCAAGTCTAATGAGTAAACTCTACTCTACTCTACGTTACTGTATTCGATCTCTCTCATGCACCGAAAGCGAGATAACATTACTTTACTAATTAAAAGACTAGTATCACAAATCCAGTTCACCTACTGAGCTCCGAAGTGGTAAAGTAATGGTAACTGTGTCTTTTTGGCAGTGAAAGATCCATTTTTCTTTGATCTGCATTCCTCCAGTTCTTTCCTCTTTTACCAACCCCCCAAATACCCAAACCCATGTCTGTTTCTTACCGGTAGATTGTACATTCTGGTGTAGGTGGGTTGTTCACTATAAAATGAGGTCATGACTTCCGGTTGACCGTGACGACTGTGCACGCGTAGGCATTCTGACATTGCTGAGGCAAACAGTTACGACAACTAGTCTTTATGAAAAATTATAATTTTATACCCATTATTTTTATTTATTTCTTTATTCTACTCTATAGTAAGTGTTTGGATCAGTCTAATTTAATATAGATTAAGGATCTGATAGTCAAATAGAAGAATCTAAATTTCCGAGCTTCCTGAACAGGACAGTCCGCCTTAACCAGAATGGATGCTAGCTCACCTGTATATTTTTAGCATGGGTGCTAGCTAACTAACGGAACAGCCTGCCTGATGTACACCATCATTCAATCCTCAGGATTTTGACGCTTTCAGGACGTTGTTTACTTCTCAGCAGGCCCAGTTTCCGGTCTCTTGTCGGAGGCATTTTCCGTCCATTCCCTCCGACGGACAGGACCCAGCGCTCTCACTGACATCTACCAGCGGATGTTAGTTGCGCTTATGGCCATGGCAGAAGATGTAGCCGAGCTGGCAAGTGAGCTTCCATACATTGAGCATCTCAGTGAGGATTTCATCCAGCAGCAAGAGGTTCTTTGTTTCCGCTAAGCCTATCTCGAGCCGGGAAAGTAGCCAGGACTTCCAGGTCTCAGATGCGACAAATTCTCCGGCTAACGTCACTGACCAGTCTTCATTTCACTCTCCCTCCTGGGCTTCTATTGTTAGAGGTAAAAAAACGGTTCTCTCTCCCTCTCTACAATCCACCTCCGCCTCACGGTGTGAGTATGGTCCTCTGCTAGAAAGCTTTCTTAGCCTGCTAGGTCCACCTCGTCCTCAAGCTCACTCTCTCTTGCTTGGTCCTTCCCCGTCCCAAACGCCCAAGTTTGTCATGTCTGCAGCTAGAATCTGACCTCCTGTCGCCCTCGCTGCTAGCTACTGTGTCTTCTCCTCAACCGCCACACTCTCCTTCTGCTGCAGCAACCGCACAAAAGGTAATCAACCGCTCACCTCTCTTGCACACAGTCAGTTACTAACAGACTGACATCCCTTCAAACCAAAGCTTACGACTTACAGTTACATTGGTACTGAGCGACCTGAGATTTTAATTGTTGATGACTTAATCTTTCGGCCATCTTTTTAGCCTTCACCTTTGGATGCAGAACTTCACTTTAGCCCCCGCTCCCTGTTTTATCAGTCACTTTGACTCCTTCTGGACTAAGGGTTGAGGGAACTGTTCAATCATGATGGTTTACATCTAAACGGGAATGGATCAAGAAAAGCTGACCCAGAGTAGTATTAACTTTATTGCTTTTAGCTCCTACTGATGGTTTCGCCAGAAAGATCATGTCCAGCTTCCTGAATCTGCACCAATTATAACTGTCTCTTCAGTGCAGGTCCGGCTGGTTTTACTTCTGCTCCTCACACTGATTTTGTAATTTCTCTCCGGATCATTGTTAGGCATTCTGAACATAGCCTTTGCCATACAGGCCTAACAGAAACAACCCATGTTAAGACCACTTCTTCTTCTATCCACCTTACCACATCACACCACTCTTTTTGGATCTTTGTCCGGATCCATTCAATGTCATCACAACTCAACTGTGTTCGAGTTGTTGAACATCAGATCTTTAGCAAGTAAGTCAATATTCTGTCATGATTTCATTGCATAGAAGCAGCTAGATTTCCTTTTCAGAGACTTGGCTCAGCCAAATTGATTGCTCTGCTCTGAATGAAGCTTGTCATCCTGGTTTTAGTTATTTGCAGCAGCCTAGGCTTTCAGGTCGCAGAGATGGACTGGCTGTGAGTCATAGAGTCAATTTAAGATGTTCCCAGTACTCACTTGGCAGTTTTTCCTCTTTCAAATCTCTTTGTCGTTTAATCCATTGAAAGACCCCTTACTTTATGTTTTAATCTAAAGGCCAGCAAAATCATACTCTGGTTTTAGTCAGGTATTTTCTGATCTGTTAGCCAACATTTGGCCTTTTAAGGCTTTTAATTCCACCCTCCCATCTCCGGCTCCTACAGTAGTGACATATGTATGCTCTCACATCCTCCATTCTGACTTAGCCGACAGCTTTATTGCCTTTGCGTCTGCTTCTGTTCATAGCAGTGACAATTAAGGTCATTTTTCTTCAGAAGAGCTACTTGCATATTTTAACAATAAATGTTGCACAATTCTAGATTTCATAGCACCGATAAAAACGTGGAAATACTGCTCTCATGGTGCCCTCACTTAATGAAAGCACTAGAGAATTAAAAAGAAAATGTAGACAGGCAGAACGTAAATGGAAAAAAGGACCTTCTGAATTCCTGAAGTGCAGTGAAGGATTTTAGGTCTAAATATGTTTCTATATCATTACCTCAAGTCAACGTAAGCATAGAACTTTATTCAGAACCATTTCATCTGTAATCCCTCAAACAATTTCTGTCCTTTCTCATAACCAAAGTAAATAAAATCAAACTTCAGATTGTCAAAAGGAGGTTCCCCAATAATGATTGGGGAACTCCTTCTCATCATTGCATCCCCAGTGTTCTGCTCGACACATTCCCGTCTTGCTCACTTTGCTCTTTAAAGGACACAATGGCCAAACTGAAGCCATCATCTTGTTCACGGAAACTATGCCTGCCTATATCCTGAAGGAGGTTTTTAATAGGGTTGGTCCTTCTATTTTATCTTTTATCATTAGCTCTTTGTCCTCTGGCTGTGTTCCCTTCACCTTCAACCACGCTCTATTGCTCTCTTTTTCAAAAAGCCGAGCCCTGATCCCACTGATCTTAATATTTCAGATCTAGCGCTAAACTACCGGTTCCTTCAAAAGTCTTTGAGAAATCTGTTTACCTACAGTTGATATCTCTTATCGACACATGCAACACGTTTGATAAATTTCAATCAGATTGTTCACGTGACAGTAGTGAATCTGCACTCATTAAATTGTCCCCCCTGACCTTTGGTGCCCCCTAGGGCTCCACCCTAGGGCCCTTTACTGTTTAACATAAACATGGTGCCAATTGGTCATATCATTATCAAATTCAAAAATCCTGTAACTTTGCTATGCCGATGATACACAGATCTATGTTCCAATCAAATCCCTTTAGGGGTCGCCAAAGCTAATAATCTGTTGCAATCTTGATCCATCCTCTGCATCGTCTTTGTCACACCAACCAACTGCACGTCCTCTTTCACCACATACGGAAAGCTCGTCTTTGGTCAGTTCCTTTTCTCTACTGCCTGCGGTACTTGCTTCTTGCACCTACTCCTGCACCTTCTCCAGCTCTACTCTTTGCATCCTGCCTCCCTTTCATTCACCTACACCTATGTTCTGCCTTGCTGTGATGGACTTTCATTCCTCTTCTCTCCAACACATAACTTCACCTCTCCAAGTTTTCTTCCACATTCATGTTGGTCAGTTTTACTAGGTTAAATGAATTCTGTTATAATTTAAACGGAAGTCTCCTGTGATTATTTGTGCATTTGTAGTACTGACAGCTCGATGTGATCGGTGATCAAAGCCGACCTTTCATTTATGAGACTTCATTCTGACTTAAGTTATTGGTCCCTGAACGCATGGTTGTGCCCCGTTATTAAATTATTAATAATAACGAAATTTCTTGTATGTAATTTAACAGATATTGATAGTTCCCTGATTGAGATCAGGTTCTCCATGTTCTCACTACAGATCACAATGTCATCCACAAACATCATAGCCCACATAGGCTCCTGCTGTCACCCTGTCCAGCAACATAGCAAACAAGAAGGGGCTCAGGGTTGATTCTTGATGCAGTCCCACCTCCACTGTTGCACATCTCACCGCTGTCATGCTGCTCTCATCCTGTAGCATTCAAACGTACTTCACCATCACTCAAAACTTTTCTCATGCAATCCCTCCATCAGCAACATATGCTTTCTTTAAATCCACATACACACGATGCAGCTCTCCATACTTTTCCATCAGCGCTGCATCTGTGTGCTCTTTCCTGACATGAAGCCATACTGCCGCTTACAAATTGTCACCTCTCTTCTTAATCTAGCTTCCACTACTTTTCCCAGATCTTCATTGCCTTTCTCATCAGCTTTTCACCTCTGAAGTTATTACAGCTCTGCACATCACCCTTGTTCTTGAAAATTGGCACCAGTACAGTAATGAATATTACATTTGATTTATTCCAAGAGATACCACTAAATCGTACCCACTGCACCTTTATGTCTAAAACTATTTATATCATGTCTCGGGCTCTGCCTTGTGTCATCATGAAAAAACCAGAGCAGACTAACAATCAGTAGCCAGAGTGACGTTTTAACCGGGTTTCATCACTGGTTCACAGGTGAACACACATCCAGCAGAGGGATGAAGATGGAGGGAAGAAGCAGCAGCAGCAGAAGAATCAGTTTTCAGGTTGCACTTCATATGTGGTTTGTAATTGTTTATCCCCTGTCGTGAGTTCATGAGCTGAACAAAACTCCAGCAGACACTGTGCTGATGAGCGGCACATTTTAGTCGCTAGACATATTAAAATCAGCGACCCCCCACCCACCCACCTACTGCGCCGGCACCAACTTTAAATCCAGAGAATATTGCACAGCGTTATCTATCATGTTGGTGCATAATCTCTTGGTAAACCCACAAAACAAAACCAGAGATATTGCATAAACACACAGATAGTAGATAATACCCATTCTGTCTGACCAAGTGGATTTCCTCTTAGAAGAAATAGATTAAATTACTGTTAATCTTAGTGTCTTTTATATTTCCCTGACTGTAATCTTGAACTCTTGTGGATCCTAAATGTCTACATCTCCCCATTCACTGCTCGCCAGGCTCTTTTCTAAACACGATTTTTCTTTGATGAGAATCAAATCTTTTTTAAACCTGAAGGTCAAACCACTATCCCCTGCAGTCAGAATCCAAATATTCACATAATGCAAGAACTGTGGCGAGAGAGAGAGAGCTGTGACATTTGCTGCTGTTGAAAGCCAGATGACAGGAAGCAGAACAAGAGGAACCAAATCTTTGAACACCAACAGTGAGAGATACAGCGCTATGGAAAAATTGCTTGACTCCATTTTTATTTCTTATATTTTTGTGTTTACCTAATACTAAATTCTGTCAGCCTATATAATCAGGTAAATAGTTACTTAATTATACCATCTTCATCCTCAGAAGCCAGAAGTGACTCATCAGTCTCACCAGTAGCACACTATGCCAAAGTCATCAGGAAATTCCACGATCCACATTGAGGAACATTATCTTCAAATGGAGAAGACTATGAACAATAGTGAATACTCACAGTAAACCATATCCCAAAATCCCTCAAAGATCCAAAGGAAGCATCCAAGGAACAAGAGGCCCTTCCATCCCGCAGCAATTGGATAGCATTGAATATTCTATTTGCTGATGAACGTATGAAATTACAATGAATGCGGATTCAAATACTAATGAAAGATCCAAGTCCAGGAGAGTGGCAAGTCCACAATTGAAACAGGAACACCTGCAATGCACATGACAATCCGGTGGGTCCTCTGCACCTCCATCACATTTTGGTTTGGCTCACATTTTTTTAACGAAGTGCAACAGGAAGATATTGATAACCACTCAAGAGTTCCTATTCAAACACATTCAAACAAAGGTTAAAGGTATAAAATAGTACAAAACAATATATTATATAACAATATATAAAACAAATATTGAAACGATATCGGAGGGTTTGTGCGCTTGAATTGATCTTTTCAGGTCACACCAGCATCTGAATGAAGTTCAGGTCCAGATTTTGACGATTCCTTTTGATCCATTCAGGGGTGGACTTATTCTTCTGCTTTGGCTTGTTGCTGAATGACTCTGTTGAGCTCGAACTCACAGCCTGATGACCTGACATTCTCTTTCAGGGTTTTTTGGTAGATAGGTGAATTAATGTTGTTGAGGAATGCCGTGTTTGGTTTTCATTCATGATCTTTGGTTATTTTTATTATATTTTTATTTATTCATCTATTTATCTATTTAATGTATGTATGTATGTATTTGTATTGTATGATTTTAATCTGCAAAGGAAGTTCTGTCACACACCTCTTCAGTTTATTTGTTATTATTATGTGTTATTAGTTGATGAGGCGACCTGACTGGAAAGGGGGCTCGGGGGGGATCGGAGAAAGAAAGTTGGAAGAAAGGGAGAGATACAAAAGGCGTCGGGGGAACAAGGAACAATATAGTCGAACAAACATCTAGATGTAAATCAACAAAAACAACAACAGGAACAGGATAAACAGGATAAATACATTTGTATACATATACATACATGTACATGCAAACACACATATACATACAGACACCCACATCAACATTACATTCATAACTATATCACTTTACGCTCACCTCATTGTGAGTGTGCGCGAGTGTGTGTTTGTGTGTGTTTGTGTGAGTGTGTGTGGGTGTGTTTGCGAGTGAAAAAAGTTTCAAGTTTACACCAAAGACCAGCCTTTTCATCACCTAGTGGCAAGACCCGGAAAAGGGAATCTCAAAAAGGTGCACCATCTCTGGCATCTTGTTCGTTATGGGAATGAATCTGCTCATAACGAAAAAAGAGGGAGGGAATCCAGAGGCCCCATGATGGAATCCAGCATTCGCCAACCACCAATAAGAGGCTTTATGGACAACCTGACCATAACAACTTCATTTCATGTGTGAGCAAGGTAGATCCTGAATGCACTTGATGACATCTGTTCAGGAAAGCCTAATTCATTTGCATCTCCCATTTTAATGTCCAGGTGCTGGTGGAGGGCTCACCCATTCTGCACCCTGAAATTGACAGATGCAGCTGAGCAGCCTAAGTCTCTCCTTTGATACTCATCTATGAAGATCTGTCTGTAGCCATTCCTTTATGAACTCATCGCTGCAACTTTGACATGGAGACACAGGAGAGACCGGACCAGCAGGATGGATGACGGTGACAAAGACAAGAATAAAAGGGAGAGTGGAGTGAAGAATAAAGAGAGAGACGGAGTCCCTTACAGAGACGGAGTCAGCCAAATAAAGAGAGAACAAGTTTGTCTTTCCATGGGGACCTTTTCTCTCGACTCTGTTTAAATATTAAATGTTTGTAATTAAAAGAGGACTGAGGGGGATGCCATGAAAAGCTCTGAGGAGTAGCACAGGACCAGGGCCCGTTTACCCAACAGGGTTTCTGCTTTAAATGTTCTCTCTCTGCAGTCAAAAAACTTCTGCTTTCTAACAACATCATTCTTGAATGATCCTTTTACACACAGTTCTGCAACAACAACGTACAATGCAATCGTTTGTTGTCAGTTTTCAAACTCAACACACAGAAGGTCATCCACGCTGAGTAAGGATCCGTACGATGTTCTGCCTGTTAAAAGGCAGCTTTATTCACTTTACTGTCTCCCTGGTTTTGCTCAAGTTGAACTGTCAAGTCTCTGTAAAGAGTTTGGTTTCCACCTGCTTTTTCTGAGAAGCTACTGTAGAAACGATTTTACAGAAGAACACCGGCCAGGAAATGAAGACAGTCTACAGCACAAACTAAACTAGATGGTCCGGCATTGTTTTGGTTGTCGGTCTGTGTGGGCGTCACTATAAGACTGGAATCGTAACAGCCACGAGCAAAGTGACCCTTTTCAAAAGAGGTTCAATTTACCAGTCAAAGCGGTGATGGGAACTGTGGTATTTTTCAGTTAAGTGCAAACAGTACCAGTTTGTCTTTTTTAAGTTTTACTGAGAAACTTTAGGTAAAGGTTTCGTCACACAGACAAGGAGCTCGTGGAAGTTCCTTGTCTGAGTGATGGTCGATGGTGTGACGGAATATAAGGTGCAGTTTGAGCCTCAGATAGTCACATATCACGTTATGCCAACACAAAAAAACAAGTTTATTGATAAGCCAAAACTGCACAAAAACATTGAGAAATTTTTTCCTTCTTTATCCTCAATGTATGAAAATACGTATCTCATGTAGTCGGTGTCGTACTTGCGTTAAGCCATTCTCAATAAGCATATGAAAACAAGCTTTGCGTGTCTTCATCTATACTGTTAAAAGGCAGGTGACAATTAGCATTACTGGGCATTATCGCTACTTACAGTTAAGGAGTGTGACTAGGCGGCACTCTGCTACATAAAAAATTCCCTTCAAAATAAAAGCACAGGACCCAAAAGCGACCCACCAATTGAGAATCACTGATCTAAAGAAGTTTCATAGAACTAAACTATAGAAAAGGTCAAATACAGTTAGCAGGATGGTCTTCGTGTTCGTATATGAATCATGATGGGGCGGCTGTAGCTCAGTGGGTAAAGTGGCAGTTTCCTAATTGGAAGGTAGCAGGTTCAAGACCCAGCAGTGTATACATGTCATAGGGTCCCTGAGCAGCCCTGAATCCCTAGCTTCCAAGGCCTTTCAAAGGGGCTGCCCATTGCTCCCTCAGGGAGGGGTCAAATGCAGAGAAATATTTTCACAATGTTGTACTTCGTGTGACTGTATGTGATCAATAAATGAAAAGTTATTATGACGCAGCACCCTTGCAAAAAACCTTGATTAAAATAGGTTAGCTCAGCTCTATACAACAAATGCAAATTGTAAAAGTTTCATGTAATAATAATAATGATAAAGATTGCTTAACATTCTTTAACAAAACCGAAAGTTATCTCAAAGAATCTTGTTTCGTACATGTCTGTGAAGTGGTCAAATGCGATGTCACCAGCGGTCACATCATTCAATTGGTCGGTCTACCTGTCGGTGTGTTTAAAACTGCTATGATTGGCCATAGGGGGAGGAGCGTAGAAGATTGCAGAGACACTATCAGAGCTGGGAGTAATTGAGTAATTAAGTGACTAAAATACACTATTGGAGGATACTGCAGGTTTTAGACTAAATCTCCATAGGATTAAGTGAATGTTGAACGTGTGTGTGTGCCTTAAATGATGTTTGATAAGTAAAATATCAGAGATACTGAAGAGTTGCCAAAGAAGGACCCGTTGTGCCGCAGGTTGGATCTCCCAAGAAGTGGATTTTGTCTCTGCCAGGTGCCGGTTGTTTCTCGGAAACACGGAGGATTTTGGACTAAGGCTGAACTGAAGAACTCTTGTTACAGGTAGAACTCTGCAAACTGTGAGTGATCTATTTTCTGACCTCTTGTGGAGTCTGTTCATGAGAAGAGGATATGTGGCCCACACGAGCTACATACAGGACTGGGAAATTTGGGATATAGGAGACTTTGAATTCAATTTTACGGTACCTAGTATATTTTCCGACCTTAACAGACTTAAGTGGTTTTTCTTTAATTAATCATTAAACAAAATGTTTAGTTTACTAGAGTTCATGGGAAATCTCAAAACAAAATGATATTTAAGTTATAGTCTGTTATTTATTTTTTGCATTTCACATTTGTTTAGTTTATTCCAAGTTTAACCAAGTTGTCTAAGTTTGTATTAGAAAAAGACCTAAAATAAATGTTTAGATGGTTTAAAAGAGTTTTCTGGGGTTAGTGATTTAAAACCCGGCTAATAAGATTTTTGTTTTACATAGAGTAGTGAGAGTTATACTCAATGCAGGTAAACCTTTTTGGTCGCTACCTAAATGTTAACTGAACCCAAAGTATCCCCCCATTCAGTTAAAGTCAAGATGTGGCCTACTGGGGTGATGGGATGCTATAAAGCTAAATGCTAAAAGATAAAGTAGGGAGCTCGGACCTGTGGAGGGAGCTCAGTGTGGCACCGCTGCTCCTGTGTGTCGGGAGGAGCCAGTTGATGTGGTAATAATAATTATAATGTTTATAATAATAATAATTCATGACTAGTCCCAAGGGATGGACCCATCCCTGAGGAGCAGTGGGTCGCCCCCCTGTGAAGCACCAGGGGAGCAATTTGGGTTTAAAGGTCTTGCTCAAGGACCCCCCGGTATATTGCATCCAATGGCTGGGATCAACCCCCCCCAAATCCTCCATCTACCGAGCTAAAGCCGCCCCCGAAAGATAATGCTTTATAAATCCCAAAGGGGAAACCCGCTCATGCTGGGTTTTCTGACGGATTACAGGAGAGAGTCTTCCAGTGGGATGTAACCCTTGCTGAGAGGTGACTACTTGACTAGAACATTACAGTAGCATCTACTGCCATTATCCCACTACCGCAGAGACAACCTTGAGAAGTATCTCTCAGGGTTTGGCCTTCTGTGTATATATATCCTTGTCCACATTGAATGCATATTTGAAAAAATACTGAGCTACAGAAGACTTCGTCCTCCACAGACTCAACAAGCCAGATGGCTGCGTGTCACGGTAAGGCATGTCTGAACAAGATGCACAACTATTAACGCAGTGAAACCATTCTGGGCTTGAATTAGACCCTGTGTGATGCAAAAACTCTTCAGAGAGACAACTTCTGAGACTCAGCCGTCCAGTCTTTGGTACTGGAGCCGAGCTGTGGGTTGTGACCTAATGAAACAGTCAGCGATATTATGTGGAGTTCGTCCCCGTCATTAATCAAATGTGCCTTGAGTAAAGTCAGAACTCCACCAGATTTAATAAGAGCCAAGCTGGTGGGTCCAAACAATCCATGAGTCTCATATACAGGAGTGTAAGAGAGAGAGGATTATGGAGATTCTCACAGGGAGGTGAACTTTAATAACAGCACAAAATAAATCAAGAGGTGAAATTGAAATTGACAGGCTTGTCTGCCGCTCCGCACCTCAGGTGGAGGGTGGAAGTGAACAACAACAACAGCAAGCAACAACACATCTCAGGTGATATTGCTTTTTGAGGAAAGTTCTGATTATGCACATTAGAATATTATGTGACGGTGCTTGAGGTGATCATGTAATCGCGCTACTATTCCAATAAATCATAATTTATGATAATAACGCAGGTGAAAATCATTTACACCTGTGCTACATGTGCTACATGCGCTAATGCATATTCAGTGCAGACTCCGCGACGTATTCAGGCGACAGGTGGAGATGTGAATCTTGCACTGTAAAATGAAAACCTTGAGAAAACAAAACATCAAGGCCACATAATGGAATAGATTTTTGCACTCACAACGTCCCCCCCCCCGCAATCTGTGTTCTCTTCTCCGAGCTAAGACAGAAGGTGCAGAGACTTTCCATTGACAAGGACACGCATGCAGACGCCAACAGAGACATGGGAGAGCAAACAAGGAGAAAACTTCTGCCATGACAGTTTGAGAGTTATATTCATTTTTTAATCAGTGTAGACAGAAAAGACAAATTTCAAACTCATGAAAATCCTTAAAAAAAAGATAGGTCAGATTAACTAAAAAAAGAAGAAATATATTGGATAAAAGTCATAACTTTATGAAAATAAAGTCAGAATTTTTTGGTGACAAAAATTAGAGGGAAGTGTCACCAGAGTCCAAATGAGGAGTAAGGAGCATCTTGTGAGGATATACTTTTGTAAAGGCTTGGAAAAAAGAAGAAGTGTAGAATGTTTGTGGATCATGGACACCTCATATTCATGGGTTTCAGGACTGTTAAGACTGGTTTTGTCAGATACATGATCTGCTCTGTAGAAGACGATGAAGAGGAAATTGTCACTTCAAGGATCAAAATGTCAGTTTGATATGACTTTTTTCTCTTTTATTACTAGAAAACTCTAAAGGAATTTGTGAATGATTTTTATTTATTTGTGGAGTCGTTTACACAAACATGGTGATACGATTGGTATGTATAAGCATCTTGCTTCTGCCTTTGCCCTTCAGTCATATATATAAACTATTGTTTTTTTTTTTTGTACTGTAAATATTTTTTATAACTAGACCTTTGCAGTTGTCCCTGACAGCAAGGTTATAGCCCAGAAAAGTCTCCAATCCTCTGCATTGTACTGGCAATCCCCTTATTGAAGCAATCCCTTTTATTGATCCCCTTATAGAAGAATCAAATATTGAATATTTTTCTGGGGAAAAAAAGGTCTGCCTAGTGAGAGGAATATAAAGTGACTCATGATACACAAGATAAATCTCCTTGGGTGGATTCATGTGCACCAGGTTTGGACTAAATGGGACAAACTGTTGCAAATATTAAAACTACATGATGAAAAATATGACCGATCTGTACCATAATCATTCGGGTTCTTCCTTTCACTCAGGTCAATTAAGGAATAAAGTTTGAAAAATAATCCATGAAACAGTTTTCGAGTTTTGTCCAGGAAACATTTTTTTCCATTAAAAAAAAAAGAAGGTCCCCCTACAGAGTAAAAATATAATATTTAGAAAATAGATCTCCGTGAGTTGATTCATAAAAAAAAATCGGACTAACAGTAAGTAAATTAAGCCCGAAAAACTCTTTGAAAAACTTTGTAAAACCAACTCCTAGTTAGCTCCAACTCCTAAATAATATTAACTATTAAAGTTAAACAAAAAGACAAAAGATAGATCTTCTAAACTTTTGGGGATAAAGCTCCCCCTAGTGTCGGGAATGTACAACCAATCATTACCAATAGCAATCCAGTTCTTCCTCTTGCTATAGAGATGATCCATGGCATTGTTTTTGAGTAATCGCGCTAACACGAAGGATCTGCGGCAGACAATGACGATGTTTCCATAATATTCCTGACTTTTCAGGGATATTATTATTATTTATAAATATGAATGATGACTCGATAAACAAATTAACTAAATAAAATGATATAAATTAATGCACTTTTTTTTTTTTAAGCCTAAAACCATTTCCCTTGTCTGTTAAGGTTTTGCCATGATGTAGAGTTTCTGAGACTTGCACCAAAGGAATATTTCTCATTTACTCACACCAGAAGGTAATCGCCACCTGCAGAGGCTGAATCAGAAAAATGCCAGTGAGATAGTGAAAAGATGGAAACATCAGTGAGATAAGTAATTCAAGTCACTTCATGCAGCGAGACATAAATAAACCACTCCAATGGAGGCTAGGTTTTCAATAGCCCGCAGTGCATTTCATCCTCAATCAGGGAAAAAATGCAAAGCGGACCCTGAGTGTGCATATCTATTTTTCTGTCCTTACCCATCCTCTAAACTCGTAACCTCGTTCCCTGCAAAAAGGAATAGCAAGGACACAAACGGTAAGCGTCCAGAGTAACAGTCAAAGCAAAAGGTTGATAATGGGTAATCTTTACTTTTATCACATTTATTTCGGACCATTGATTTAATTTTTGGCTTCACTCTGACAGATTGTTTGCAATATATCAATGAAAGAGTCACCGAGTCTCTTTTCCGTCCCCTTCAACAACAATGATCAGAATCAGATTCGGCTTTATGTTCAAATATAAGCAATATTTCTCATATTCTTTGGTTTTCCAAATTCACAAGGTGCTTACATAATATACAAGACAGGAATAATAAAAACATACGTTTTGGTCTACATACATGTACATGTCAAGCATTGCTCAGTTCACTGTAGATGGTGCAAAGAAATGCAACAGTGCAGGAGAACAATTGTCGTCCAGTATTACACCAGTATTTACAAAGGATAGAAAGTAAAGACCATGATCATGACAGAAGTTGGGACACACCATGTCCAGGGTATAATGGGTCTGCAGCAATACTTCTGGCTCGTTTCCTGATCCTGGACATTTAGATGTCCTGGATGGATGGCAGGTTTTGCTCCAATGATGTTCTCTGCCCTCCAGACCGTCCTCTGGATTCACTCCATGTCTCGTATAGTGGCAGATCCAAACCAGACAGTGATGGAGGTGCAGAGGAAAAACTGGATTATTGCCGTGTAGAACAGTATCAGCAGCACCTGGGGTAGGTTGAAGTTCCTAAGTTGGTGCAGGAAGTACATCCTCTGATGGGCCTTCTTGATGATGTGGACATTGGTGGTCCTTTTTAGGTCTTGGGAGATTGCGGACCCCAGAAACCTTAAGGTCTCCACGGCTGACACCTTGTTGTTATAGATGGATATGGGTGCCAGAGTTGGGGTCATCTCAACAGTTTTGATTGTGTTCAGTTCCAGATTATTCCGACGGCACCAGAGGGCCAGATGTTCCACCTCCCATCTGTTTGCAGACTCATCGTCCTTGGTGAGGCCGATGATGACTGTGTCATTTGTAAACTTCAGCAGTTTAAAAGTCGGGTCCATTGAGGTGCAGTCATTTGTAGATAGGGAGAGGAGGAGTGGTCCGTCAGATGGATCGCCACAAGTACCTTGAGCATTTCCATGACCACAGATGTCATGGCAACAGGCCTGTAGTCATTTGGTCCTATGTTGGTGGGTTTATGGGATTAGGGATGACGCTGGAGCGTTTGAAGCAGGAAGGGACTTTGCACAGCTCCATTGACCTTGTGAAGATTTGTGTGACAATGGATGCCAACATGTCAACATATTGTCAGGCAGGTGGGTGATATTCCATCCGAGCTGGGGGCTTTCTTGATTCTCGGTAGAGCAGGTAAATTAACGTCTGGGACAGAATCAGAGTGAGTGCTGGCTTGTCGAACCTGCAGGAAACAACATTTAGGTCCAGTTGATGGTATTCTACAGTGCAGGGGGATGGTTTCCTGTGGCTGGTTATGTCATTTAAGCCTTTTCATAATGATGCATGGTCGTCGACTTGAAACTTGTTCTTCAGCTTTTCATTCTAGGCCCCTGTTTGCTAAACTGATCTCCTTTCTCAGTGTTGTCCGGGGCTAGTTCTACAGGATCCTATCCCTACTTCTGTTGGCCTCCTACTTGGCCTACTTGGCCTCCTCCTGTTGGCCTCCTACTGCCTGAGTTTGGTGGTGACATAACTTTGTTTTTGTTTAATCTGAAGATGATTTTGGTTGGCCAGATGTCAAAGTTTCATCCAAGTCTAAAGCAGCATCATAAAAAAAACTCAAAGCAGGCCTGTAGTTCCAGCATCATCTTGTTGGTCCATCTCTTCACAGTTCTGACCACAGGCTTAGCAGATTTAAGTTTCTGCCGTCATGATGGGAGAAGGTGAACCACACAAGGATCAGAGACTCCCAGAGCTGCACGGTGGACCGAGAGATGGGCTCTGATGAAATGTCACGCTCTCTTATGATCAGGCTAACACTAGAGTTTAGAAGTTAGAAAAGGAAAATAAATATAGTTTTAGTTGTGCACTAAGGATCCCCCAGGAAATTGATGGAAAACCTGACAAGCAGTGACAAACTGCCAGGACCGTCCCTGGAGGTGGTTGGGTGAGCGTTAAGCCGGCAGACTGATGGCTACTATATTAGTCTTGAGGATTCTGAATCAGACATTTAGAGTCACGCTTATTGAAAAGCCGGCTCTATTCAGACCGAGATGAAGCTGGAAAAGAAAAAATAAATAAAGAGTGGCTTCCCTTTAGGACTTTATCCTCAATATTCTTAATAAAACACTGTCTTACTGCTAAGAACTTACACTCTTGTGCTTTAAGTGTTTAACTTACAGGACAAACACTCTTGTCTAAGCACTCTTACTGCAGTAAGAGTTGATTTACATTCTTATATCAATGCTTACTGTTCTCTCTCATCGTTCTGTTCTGCAAATAATCAATGCTATAAATGTACATAATATGTATTATAATATGATGATATAAATATGGCGCACAGTGGTTGAGGATTCATTCCTTAAGTTAAAGTTGTTATGGTAAGTTTGTAATTTTGATCCAGGCACAGACTTCATGGAGACCAGTAAAAAGTATGAGGGTTTATTCTGAATGAGACGAAGAACGGGTTGAGGAAAAACACAATCAACAGCTACAAGATTTCAGTGAAAGACTCACTAGATTCACTAGAATGATCAAGAGCCAATACGTACCAGGTGACATGACTGTTTAATGTGGCAATGAGCAGCAGGAGAGCCGTGGTAGAGGTGTGGCAGGAGGTGATGAGCTGAGGAGGGTCAGGTGCGACCTGACCCTCTGGGCTACAATAGTAGTTACAATAGTAAGTCCAGTGGGAGAAAGGCGTGGGCACGTCATCAAGCCTCTTATTTTTGTTCTTTATTTTTTTCCTTTCCCCCATTCCCCTAATAATTTACTTTAAATTTGAGTCTCGGAGAAGTTTTGCATTTGAGTCTCACCCAGACCCAGAGGAGAACCTTGGCCCATTGCAGTGGTCTTTTCCCTGTGGTGGAAAACATCCAGACCCTTTAGGAGGCAATCTGTCCACCAGGGGGACTTCTTAGTTTCCCTCGCTTGATTATCAGCTTGAATATCTGTTTCCTTCTTCCTTTATTTTCTATAAAATGTTTTAATTTATTCATATTTCAAACCTTGGCGTGCGTGGGTCATCATCAATCCCCCTGGAATTTCTGGAACTGTGGTGTTTTGTGGGTAATTGATGCATTCAGTTTTTCCATAGTTATGTATTTATAAAGAGATATGTGAGAGATGTGAGATATGTAGTTTTTGTGTTGAAGAATGGATGATCTTTAACTGTATGAGTTGAAGTTTAAAATTTATTTTCACATTGAAAGTGTGTTAAATGTGAAATTTTGGTGCAGGCTTAAATACTGAGAGATATTAATAAGTATTTTTTTTCCCATTTTAAAATAGGGAGGGAACATGTTTGGTTAATGTTGATGAGTTTGTACAATTTGGAGAGGGTTTTCTTCAGTGATGTCTATTTGATTATTTTTTTTGATTAATTTCATGTGTTATGGCCGATTTTAGTTGTAGATATAGAAGAAAAAAAAGGTTTTGGTCTAATTTCTGTCGCTCTAATAATTCTGTGACTGGTATGAAAACTGAGTTTTGGAATATGTGTTGGATCTGTGGGATGCCTTTGTCCTTCCAAATGTAACTAAACTAAATGTTTTGTTGAAAGTGTACAGGATATTCCACAGCAGAATGAATCACAGGGAGTATGGAACGCATGATTTTTTTGAGATTTCCAACAGGCTGTCAGAAATGTGGCTATGGTAATAACCTTTTAAGAGTTATGGCTTTTTTTGGAGTTACTAAGAAATGGCATAGTTGATACATCTATTTCTTTACATTTTTGCTGCTCTAACTAGGGAAGGCTTTTTCCCTTCCATGTTCCATCCATGTTTTCTTTCATGGTTGACTGTGGTGACATATATACCTTTTTAATGTTGTTGTTTTGGCAGACGGCTTTCACAAGGGGTTCGATGTAGATGGCAAAGAAGGAAGGAGAGAGTATGCCTCGCCGTCTTGTTCCTCTTACTGTGAAACTTGGTGAGGCTAATCTATTGATTGTGGGCGTGCCTTTTGGTGTGTGGTATGCTGCTTTAAACCAGTTGATAAATGAGTTTTCAAATCTGAATGTATGTAGGGTGGTGAATAAAAATGTCCAGCTGACTCGAAAGCAATTTCTGCCTCTAGAGAAGCTATTATCGTTTCTTTTTCGCTCTCCGTGCCGCCTGATTGATGATGTCAAATAGTCTGCTTGTCTACCTTTGATAAAACCTGTTTGATCTGTGTGGATTATGTATGGAGTGACTTTTTCTACTCTTGCCGATATTACTTCGCTGATGATTTTTATGATTGTATTGATTAGGGCTATGGTAGGGGAGCTGGATGGAAGTGTTGGGTCTTTGTCTGGTTTTAATATTACTGTGATGTTAGCTGTGTTCGTATGGAATGGTATTTTGCTGGATTCTGTTAATTCTATCGTCCTTCTAAAGAATAGAGGTTATACGGTTTGCCTTGTCTACAAAACTCTGCGGTGAAGCCATGTGGGCCTGGTGCTTTATTTTGTGTTGTTAGTAAGAGTGCTGTGTGTAATTCTTCTACTTTAACTGGATTATTTAATGCATCAGATTTGTTTTATCGTGGATAATTATACTTATTATATACTATGTAGGAATGTATTTATAAGATTTGGGTCTGGTTCGTGATCTGAACTATATCGTTTTCTACAGCTGTGATGTTTTTGTTTTTTGTTTAAGTGGGTTTGCAAGAAATGTTTTTGATTTGTTGTGTTCATAATGACCATGTTTTAATTGCTGTGTTAAGAACTGTGTTTCCCCTCTTATGTCAGTGAGATCTAATTGATATTTTCAAGGTTGTTTGGATTTTCTTCTGTTGGGGTTGCCGCGTAAATATTTTCAAGTTCTTTGATTTTTTTGGTCCAGTTTTTTTTATAAGCCGTTTCATTTTTCTTTGATGGTTGAAATGATGAGTATGAAATTATTTTCCCTCTAATTACAGATTTCACCATTTCCCAGGGTAATGATGTCAGAAATGTTGAGAATCGTTTATAACCAAAAAGGATGCCCATCCTCTCCTTAGAAATCTGTCAAAGTCTGTAACATTTAGGAGTGAAGTATTGACGTACCATCCAGTTGACAATTTGTGCAGTTGCTTTATTAAGGAAAAATGAAGGTAGGATCGTGATCACTACTTCTGATAAGATGGATTAATGAATCTGTTAAGTCTGTTATGATTGATTTACTGTTGAGGACAAGTTTATATCGGAGAACGTGTGATTAACTGTAACGTGAAATATGTTACGTTACAGTTCAAAATATAGGACCCAAATGCAAACAATAATTGTGAGGTTATCGTGAACTAAAATGTTTAATGGAACAAACTTGCTTCGACACAAAAAGGCAAAAGGAGTTTTTGAGATGCTTCACAGTGTTAGTGTTTTGCAGTATTAGTAATTGAAATGTTTAAATGTTAGTGTTTGAAATTTTCACAGTGTTAGTGTTGGAAATTTTAGGAAATGTCTTACAGTCTTTGAAAAGTTTCAAGAACCCCTATGAATAACTGCTAACTCCTGGCATAGCCGATTGGTTTAGACACGTGGAACAACACCTCTCTGGCTGGGATTGAACCATAGCTTGTGCAGGAGATGGAGCGGTACCACCTAGATTTAGTTGGGCTCTACTCTACCCACAGCATTGGTTCCAGAACCAAAATCCTGGAGAGGGGCTGACATTTTCCAGAGTTGCCCATGGTGAGAGGCGTTAGGCGGGTGGCAGTATTTTCTCAAGTTCCCGTCTGAGTACCTCTGTTGGAGTTTCCCCTGGAGAACGAGAGGGTCATCTCCATGTGACTGAAGGTTGCAGGAGGGAAGGTTTGAATGTTGTCTGTGCCTACGCACTGAACAGTAGTTCAGAATATCCAGTCTTCTTGGAGTCTTTTGCTGGCGTCCTAGAAAGAGTTCCAACCAGAGACCCTATGGTTCTCCTGGGTGACTTCAACGCCTATTTTTGCAATGATGGAGAAACGTGGAGGGCCGTGTTTGGGAGAAACGGTTATGCTTTATTTTGGAATTCTGTGCTAGCCATGGACTATCCATAACAAAAACACCATGTTCGTGCATGAGATGGCTCCTAAATATACTTGGCACCAAGCCACCTTAGGCCAAAGATCTATCATCAACATTTTGGTTGTATCATCACATTTAAGGTTCGTATGTCTTGAACACTCTGGTTATGAGAGAGGCAGAGCTGTCCACTCATCACCACCTGGTGATGAATTGGATCAAATGCCGACGGAGGCTCCAGGACAGACGTCATAAACCCAAACGAGTTGTTCGGGTGAACTGGGAACATCCAGTCGAATCCCCTCTCCATTAGGTCTCCAAATCAATCCTCCAGAGGAACTTCCAGCATATTCTAGGGGACATGGTATCCGAGTGGGTCATGTTCAAGTCCTGCATTGTGTGGTGTCTTGTTCTCGAGTGATGGGAAAATGGACCGGGAGATGGACAGGTGGTTCAGTAGTAGGTGGCATCAGCAGTAATGAAGGAGTTCTATCGGTCTGATGTGGTGAAAAAAGAGCTGAGTCGTAAGGCAAGGCCAATCCTTGACACCGTGGAGAGTTAAACTCACTCGATTGGTTAGGAGAGATGGTGCAGCGAGCACTCCATGACCTCTGTAAAAGCTTGGAGTCCAGATGAAGAGAAGGTGCCAGCAGCCACCTTCCTCGCGAAGCCTGTCAATCGTGTTGGACCTCCCATACAATTGACACAGAAAACACTGAGCACCATGCAGCCCTCACTCACCTACCAAATTGGATTCCCGGACTGCCGTTTATTTTTTATTGTGCTTGATGGTGAGTATGACCCTCCATAAGTCAAAACACAAAACATTTATCCGGCAAAAAACGTATTCATCATCCCCATCTGCGTTTGTTTTTAGAGGCAAAGACTTTCTTCATCATCTTTTGCCATTTCGATCTGTAAACTGGAACTGTACACGTTTCGCAGCACAACATGGGAGACTTCAAAGAGGTCTCCCAAGAGAGAGATATAAAGGCGTTTCTTTTGCTTAGATAGTTAGCTGATTATAGTCAAAAGAATATCTTCAAATATCTTATTCCATTATTCAAAGAGACACCCCTTCATTTAAAACACCCCAGCTTTGGGGTAAATAACCTCAGAAACTGGTGATTTCTCATTATTAGCATCGTTCATATTCTCATCTTCATTAACATTAACATATTTAAATGCTCTTCGGGGCCCCTTTGTGCAGAGGGGGGGGCTTTATGCAGTCGTGGAAAATGACATCTTTTTGACCCTTGAAGGCCACCATATATTCTTGGATAGAAAGGGGTGAGTTTATAGCTTGCAATCTGGAACTTCCCTCTTAGAAGCCACAAAATTGTATTCACCACACCTTTTAATGTAAGACAAAAGGATTAAGGTTAAGGCTCATGCTGGTTAGACCTCGGACCCCAGAGGGTGAAAAGATGTTTCTCGTTCCATGTACACAATTGTCATTTCTGAGTTACACAGTTACAGCGGCCCAGAGCGTCTCTGTTCATTTTCTCCATGACTCAACCGGCTACGAGATGATTATTTATAGCTCTAGGATTTCCTGAACTAAAATACTAGGAAATCACCAAGGTATACCGTTGTATCACAACGTTTGTGAAATCGGACTAAATTAGTCATCACATATAGTCATGCCTCTCTGAATCAGCTCCCTTTGCGTTATTGAATGTGCTATATGTAGGTAGCTTGATTAAAAGACCGGGACCAGGAACTTTACAGGTTCTAATAGTTTAAATCCTCTCCAAGTCAATCAATCTGAATATCCTAACTGATTCTTTCTATGTATTTGTACAGATATTAAACAAAATGTTGGTCAAAGTTCATCAGAGAGGTCAAACGAAGTACCATCTCACGGCTCAGATGGGAGAAAGAGAGCGAGAGAGAAATCAAAGTGAACTTCTACACTGATGCAGTCTGTGATTGTTTTTCTACACAGATCTGTAAACGGGTGTTACCCTCCTATCTGTGACTGTAATGAATTTCATTAAAGGCTGTGGAACACAGAGAGATGGCAATGATGGCCAATGGCAAAAGAGAGAGAGGGGGAGAGAGAAAAAGATAATGCTGTCATTCAGGGTCTGTCTCTTGGTGGTGACAATGTATCTCCCTGCCGGCTGTATACAGAAATAACTTCAGAGCAATTAGAACCCATGACTAGTGCTTGTAGGCAGCCTACACATCCCCCATCAGCCTCTTCTGAAGTGTTCTAAAATATGTGCAAATACTGTATATGCAACAAAAACGCAAATGCAACTTTTTTTTGTTCAAACTGAAGTAAAATATTTAGAAAAACTCTAAATATCCCCCCAAGTTATTCCTGTTACACTTTGAGTAAGCGTGCATTTATTATTCCATACTCTTGACAGTTGTGACTTATTAAATAACATAAATAGACCTATAGTGTTGTCCCCGACAGCAAGGGTATATCCCCGAAAAGTCCCCAATCCCCTGCATTGTACAAGCAATCCCCCCTGATTGAACTCCTCAAATTAAAGGTGAGGTTGGTCACTCACTTCACGCTAGCTCCCTGAAGTAAGTAAAATATGAACTATGAGTTTAAAATGTTGGTAAAATATGATATAAGCAAGGTACATTCCCTTTAGTTGGTTCATATTTGTCCAAATTTGGACAAAATTAGACCAATGCTTGAGAATTTATTGGCCAAAAAATTTGGGGGATAAAGTTAACCCTAATGTCGTTAATACACGTCTGATCTGTCCTAAAATCTATCCACTTCTTCCACGCACCACAGTTTATGGGGTTACAGAGTTTGAAAATGATCCATGCAATAGTTTTTGAGTTATTTCGAGAAAACATAGAAAGAGCTCCCACTAGTGAGTAAAATGTAAAAAAAAACAGGGTAAAATATGACATTTACAATGATAGATCTTCAGGTCAATTCATATACCCTAAATTTGGACCAAATCTAATAAGAAATGATGTCCGGAAAACAGTGTTTTCCATAATAATACTCCACTTAATGACTAAAATTAGAACTATTAAAGTAAAACACAATGTATACAATGCAGATCTCCTCCAGTGGATTCATCTGCACCACATTTGGACTTAATCTGACCAATGGTTCAGAAATTATAGCCCGAAAACTTTTGGAGATAAAACTCCCCTCTAGTCTTGGAAATATACAACTGACCTTAGCCAAAACGTTTATGTGGCATAACATTTGAAAATGATCCAGGAAACTGTTTGAGTATTGCGTAAGCATGAAGTATATGCGGCGGCGAATACGGCGACAATGACGATTTCATATTGTCCTCGACTTTTTGGAGAATTACTTTTTAGAGACTGAAAAGTGAATGAAAAGGAACAGAAACACATTACTCATAATACAATGCTCCATATAACAGAGTCAGTAAAACCCCTGGGGTATCACATGTCCAGTTAGGATGCAATTCTATGTGAGTCAGTTTCATCTGCTTTGATGAAAATGAAAGTGACAACAGATGGACAGGCGAGGACATGAGAACCATCAAAAAAGAATGAATTCGCAGGTGGTAGCCACAGACCGTTGTTTTCTCCTCATCCTTCCTGTCTAATTATTCTCTCGTTTTTGGTTTTGCATTTTACTCATGTACTTTTCTCTACTGGTTGCAGCCAATTCAGATTGCACAGTTTGTCCAGCTCCTCGAGGATGGCATACCTGGTTCAAAAGATGGAGAAAAGAAGTTTTGAAAGCGGGTGGGAGATACCAGATGATGACCCTTACTCTAAAAGATCTGAACAGGTCCTTAGAAAGAGAACAACCCAGCAGCAGGACCGGTATCTGCCCATCGATATGAGGAGGAACAGGAGGAGCACTGATAGAGCCCTACATGATCACCTCCAGTAGGCTACTGTTTTGCACGTCTCTACAGTTAGCTACACACTAGAGGATTTTCAAATCTTCACCGATTGTTAAAAATGTGGGACATCACAGACATTAAGACAGTATCAACCGATTTTTAACGTTTTAATCTTCCAAACCCACATAGTTGACAATTCATCCAGATGGGGAGAACCACACACATACTGTTTGTAGTGAGGACTTCACAGTGGAGATTCCGCAGACTCGAGATCTCATAGAAATTCACGTGACCAAAGGTGAGTTCAAGAGAAAAACAAACGTGGAGGACGATGGACGTCCTCGTCGGTCCTACTGTGATATAACTTTCGTGACACGTTATAAAGACACTCGTCTTGTTACCATACTTCCACAAGCTGCTCTTCTTCTTCAATAATCCACCTGGCTCGCGGTGCAGGTGTGTCTGGGTTTCTGTTCGCTGTAAAAGTATGAAACATCTGGTTATGATGCTTCCCAGTCCGCTCGTTCTCATTGGCTGTTGCAGGTATTCCGTCAGAGGCGGCCCAATCAGGAGTCGAAAATATCAAACGTGCTCACAGACCAGCATTATGCTGCTCCATTGGCATTTGCCAAAAAGACACCAGAATTACAGGTTCACCATTGGTGCCTTGTTCTCCTCACAGATGAGAGCAGGTTCACACTGAGCTCCTGTAACAGGCATGAATGAGTCTGGAAATGCCTTGGTGAACATTATGCTGGCTGAAACATCATGCGCCAGGACCGATTTGGTGGTCGGTAAGTGATGGTCGGGTGAGTAAGATCCTTGGAGGATCTCACAGACCTCCATGTCATAGCCAATGGTACCCTGACTGCTTTTAGGTACCGGGATGAAATCCTCAAACCCATTGTGAGACCTTACACTGGTGAAATGGACCCTGAGGGCCTCTTGGTGCGGGACAATGCCCGCCCTCATGTGGTCAGTGACTTGTCTTCATGTTCCCCAGACTTGAATCCAACTGAGAAACTCAGATGTTATGGATCAGTGAATCAGACACCACCACCGTTCACCACAGACTGTCCAGTGGGTCACTGATGCCCCGATCAAGTTGAAGGAGAAGGTCCCGGGACACTATGCTTCGTCTCATCAGAAACATGCCCTGATGTAGTCCGGAGTGCAAACAGGCACACAGAGGCCAAACCTATCACTAACAACTCATAAGTCGTCCTGATAAAAATCACACAAGTTGGATCAGCTTAGAATCCGTTCCTCAATGGGTTCATGATTTTAGTTTCCAATGACCATTCTTACATCGGTTTGTTCTCAGAGAATTACAAAATGTATATCAATGAAGATTTTCAACTTGAATATTGAATTCAAGTTGCAAGTTCTGATCTGTGATTTAAGTGTTCCCTTCACTTCTTTTGAGCAGTGTAGTTGTATATGGAACCATCAAGTTCATGAGATGCGTGTCCTTGTAACCCATGTGCTTTGTAATCTATGGTGACGAATGTGTCCTGGAGCTGTGAGTGTATCCAGGCTGCAGTGAGTCACTACGGACAGTTGGACGACTCATCTCATAGAGCTAAAAAAGCCGTTTCATATTTATATATCTATCTGTGTGTGTGTGTGTGTGTGTGTGTGTATATATATGTGTGTATATATATATGTGTATATATATATGTGTGTGTGTGTATATATGTATGTGTGTATATGTGTGTATGTGTGTATATATGTGTATGTGTGTGTATGCGTATATATATGCGTGTATGCATGTATGTATATGCATGTATGTGTATGCATGTATGTATATGCGTGTATGTATGCATGTGTATGCATGTATGTATATGCGTGTATATACATGTGTATGCATGTATGTATATGCGTGTATATACATGTGTATGCATGTATGTATATGCGTGTATGTATATGCGTGTATATACATGTGTGTGTATGCATGCCTGTGTGTGTATGCATGCATGTGTGTGTATGCATGTATATACATGTGTATGCATGTGTATATACGTGTATGCATGTATAAGTGTGTATGCATGTATGTGTATGCATGTATATACATGTGTATGCATGTGTATATATGTGTATGCATGTATAAGTGTGTGTGTATATATGTGTATGCATGTATAAGTGTGTATGCATGTATGTATATGCATGTATATATATATGTGCATGTGTATACGCATGTATATACGTGCATGTGTATACGCATGTATGTACGTGCATGTGTATATATGTGCATGTGTATACGCATGTATATATGTGCGTGTATACGCATGCATATATGTGCGTGTATACGCATGTATATATGTGCGTGTATGCATGTGGATATGTGTGTATGCATGTATGTATATACATGTGTATGCATGTGTATATATGTGTGTATGCATGTATAAGTGTGTATGCATGTATATATATGCATGTGGATACACGTGTATGCATGTGGATATGTGTGTATGCATGTATAAGTGTGTATGCATGTATGTATATGCATGTATATATATGTGTGTGTGTGTGTGCATGTGTATATATGTGCGTGTATATATATGTGTGTGTATATATGTGCGTGTATATATATGTGTGTGTGTGTATATATGTGCGTGTATGCATGTGTATAAATATGTGTGTGTGTTTATATATGTGTGTGTATGCATGTATATATATGTGTGTGTGTGTGTATATATGTGTGTGTATGCATGTATATATATGTGTGTGTGTATATATGTGTGTGTATGCATGTATATACATGTGTGTGTGTATATATGTGCATGTATATACATGTGTGTGTATATATGTGCATGTGTATACGCATGTATATACATGTGTGTGTATATATGTGCATGTGTATACGCATGTATATACATGTGCGTGTATATATGTGCATGTGTATACGCATGTATATACATGTGCGTGTATATGTGTGTATGCATGTATAAGTGTGTGTATGCATGTATATGTGTGTGTATGCATGTATATGTGTGTGTGTGCATATGTGTGTATGTATGTATTTGTGTATGTATTTGTGTGTGTGTGTGTGTGTGTATGCATGCATGTATATATGTGTGTGTGTATATATGTGTGTGTGTGTGTATATATATATGTGTGTTTGTGTGTGTGTGCATGTATATATTTGCGTGCATACGCATGCATGTATATATATGTCTTGTTTCAGAAATGGTTAAGAAGCTAGTCTCTGGTTCGGCGAGCCTCATCTACTGGGATAGGTCGCTCCAAAGCCCAGGAGCCTTGACCGCAATACCAACTTTAGAGCCTCGAGACGACCAGAAGGCCTGACCCGAGGGTCTAAGATCATATGATGGCTCATTAGGAGTTCTGTCCTGTATCATGGAACCAGACCCAGATGGACTTTACAAATGATCAATAACATCTAAAAATCAATTTCGAAACAATCAGGGAGCCGATCTTAACAAGAAGCCGGGGGTGATGTGATGTCGTCTGTTAGAACCTGTAAGAAGCCTCACCGCTGCATTTTCAACCACTTTAAAGCAAGCAAGCATTTTGGTTTTTACTGGAAAAGAGGGAATTGCAGTGATATACTCAGGAGAAAATGAAGTTATGGACATCAACCTTTGATACTAGAATAAGTATAAAAATGTTCTATCTGTCTACCTCTCCACTCCTGCCTCTCCTCTTCCCCTTGCACTTTTTTGAAACTCTGCTTTTCACGGGTATGAAATCGACATCTGAATCATTATGACACCCCCGGGACACCTGTTTCGTCTCATATGACAGAGACATGTCAGACATCCTCCTGACTTGCCAGTTACTTTATTTTCATGTCTACTCCACACCAGTTGGTTGCTAAGGATATGAATAGCATTAGTATTCATGGAGGGTCCATTCAGGTACCCTTAGAGTGATTGGCGCTCATGAATAAGTCAAATGCCGGTAGAGCTAACAGAAAATTTCTGGTTTTCTTTAAATTTTTCATCTTAGTCGAATGTATACTTCATAATACCCTGAAGTTAACCCAAAGGTTAAATTACTTATTTGTTCGCTTTCATTACTTAAATCACCGGCTAGATTCACTATAGAACAAGCCGTCGCTACCTGGAGCTCCATCATTATTTATGCACCTACATTTCCTCCTGAACTAAATTGATTTGACTCCGTTTTCTTCTTGTCGCCCCTCAGAAATGATTTCCCAGATGGGGCATAATGTCATACAAAAATATTGGGTTACTACGGGGCATGGACTCTGGGGGAATTTTATTTTGAAATAGCTGCTTCATAAATTGTCTGTCTGTTCCAGCGTCAAACATCATCAGGCTACATAACTGACACAAAAGGACAAAATCACTTTTCATGGATGATTCTGTGATAGTAGTCTTTTTATGTAAGGCAGATATCCCGGCCGCATGATGTAGAGCGCTTACTCTCAGGATCTGCTTGGAAGAGAGTTGCACCAAGGTAGCTCATAGCCCCATCGCCCCCTTCCCTGCCTGGACCTCAACACATCCTAGGCGCTGTTTTCTGCATGTTTACTGCATCCTCCCTTACTGATAGGTTCAGGTTGTCTCCCCCCCAAAATCTGTAAACATGGGCTTTTACCAGATAAACCTGCAGGATGAAAAAATCACCCCTATACTCAGGTAAGACAATTGATTTGCACGTCAGGACTGTTTGGACTCCACCGGAGTTCCCTCTGGTCTCACTCCTCCCAAGCATAACTCATCATTTGGATCCTATCATATGCAATTAGGCTTCACCTCTTCAGCGGCACGGGTGAGACGAGCTGGTGGTACATCAGTGGATCTCAGCCGGTGCAGCAAACTACTGCGGAGCCTTGAAACTTTTTACGGATATGTTGGACATATTATGTTGGTCTTGTCTGTTCCATCAATGATATTCATGTTGATTTTGTCTCAGTAAGAGTTAAATAACATTTGTGTCGTTGAAATATTGTTGTGTATAAAATGGACGCTGGTGACGATGACATTAACATAAAAAAGATGGATGGATGGATAGATAGCAGTTTTAACTTTGTATTACTGAAGTAACTTAAGGTTAGAGTTGAGAATAGATCATGTTTTAAATAGAGGATTTTCTTAGTAAAGTGGACATTATTTCTGTAACTCCGCATCAGACCGATACAACGCCTGCATTACTGCTGATGCCACACCGAACCGCCTGTCCATCTCCCGGTCCATTTTCCCATGACTCTAGAACAAGAGACCAAGATACTTGAACTCCTTTGCATGCGGCGGCAACATATATCAACCATATATTTCAAACAGTAACAGTGTAAAATATTTCAAACAGTAACACTGTGAAGAATTTCAAAATCAAATACTGTGAAATATTTATAAAGAGTCTCTGCTCTTGCCGACACAAAGGTTATGTTATGCATTGTATGTTCTTACACTTTGTTCTTCACCTTCTGTACACATAAACGGTGATTTATAATTAAACGGACTGCGTTTGCAGTTACGGTTATTTGCACAGTATAAAAATATCAAGGCGATTACTTTGTGAAATTAGTAGCTGTGTAGCTGACTGTCCAACGGACGAGGTTAGCTGTGAGGGGAGGAGGTGATGGGTTGGGTGGGGGCGGATTATGTGAGGGATGTCCGCAGGCTGTTTTACAGTCCAACAGCCTGGGGGAGGAAGCCGTTGCAAAACCTTGATGTACAGGTTCTGATGCTGCCCAGTCTTTTTCCTGATGGCAGGGGAACAAACAGTCCATGTGAGGGGTTGGAAGAGTTCTTCATGATTGAAGAGGATCTACGTACGCAGCATTCCTGGTGGATGTTCTGGATAGCTGGGAGGGAGACGCGCATGATCTCCGCCGGTCAGCTTCAACTGAGGGTTCGATTCCTTGTGCTTTACTGTATTTCGGGGGGTTGCAGCTCAGGAGGCGGAAGGCTCATCCCTAATCGGAAACTTATCATTTCAATTCCCTAATTTGCTACCAAAGTAGACCCTATGTCAACCAAAACCCTAAAGCCGAAAATTCCCTTTCCAATGCGCCTGTGAGCGACCCAATGCCCTGGTTTGTTGGTCATTTTGAAGTGGTCTCTTTCATTATCCGTCTAACGCAGGTATTTTGGCAACCCCACCACCTCGTGAGAACGCCAGCTCATATTCATAAGATAGAAAAGTACAGTGCCAATATGTTTTGATTGGGCGGACATTCAAAAATATCTGGGTACCAGGAAGAACCAAAGAAGATACACTACATACTCTTTTGAGACTGTCAGGATTATTCATCTGTGTTCAGGATTATTCATCTGTGAAGCACAAGGATAACAGATGTCTACAAAACTGCGTGAAAGGTGTTTTACTCTGTCTCTACAAGAAGCTTCTTCGGGTTCTGCTTTTGGTCAGCGGCTCGCTTTCCTTCCTCAGCCCTGACAAATCCCACTCGCTATCTTCCCTTTGTCTTTCGCTCTAAATCCATCTACTTCGCTGCAGTCCGTATCTCCTTTTCGCTCTCTCTCTCTAATCCCTTCACTCTGCCCTCGCTCACAGCTTTTCCAGACTACTTCTGTTTCTCGCTCTCTTTTATGCAGCTCCTGTTCTTTCTGTCGTTCTGGTCTTTTGACCTTATGTTCTACATTTTTCTTTCATTCACACTGGGCTTCCTTACAGTGCACAGAGTTCCTCTTTCCCCCTTTGTTTATTCATTGCCCTTCTACTGCAGGGTTTATCCTTCCTCCATCGTTCTTTCACTTCAGTTATGACCTTTTCTCCCTTCACCTCGGACTGATACTCTGCCTTCGACCCTCAGTTACTGCATGTGGATATATTATACATTGATAGGAGTACATTTTTAAATCCCATCTCCTACGTTTATAGATGTTTTAGCTTTAATTAAATCTGAACCAGTATCGTTAGCAAGAGTCTGGTCTCTAGTGTAGCAATACACCCGCTCTCTCTCTCTCTCTCGCTCTCGCTCTCGGTGTGTCTTGTATAAACATAGAGCCATGCACATGTTGACGGATTGTCGCCTGGCTGAAGTGACTGCACAGAGGTGACACTGTCACCTTTCACTGTCACTCTGACAGCTGGCATTTCACTGCGATGCGTTAACTACGGCTCATCCAGAGCACACAGGAGGTAGATAAAATGAGATACAAGGGGGCGCAGAGAGAAAGGGGGAGGGAGGGAGTTTGTGTAACGCAAAGATTGGTTAAAAAATAAATAAAACATGACTGCAGATGGATTGTTCTAATTGATGTTTCTGCCCTTATCAAACTGTATTATTAAAGCAAAAATGCTAATTGGCCATATTGTCAATAAAAAAAGGGTCTCTCGAATTTTTTGGAGAGTATAGTGTAGGGGCGTGGGGCACAACTTTCCTATTTGTTTATATCTCAGAAAAATCGGGATATTATGGAATTATCATCAGCAGTGCCGTGTTAGTATCCCCCCGCAGATCATTTGGGGAACCTCAAAAACTATTTCATCGGTTTAAAAATTGTATTAACACATTGACACATATTAGTGTAAGGAAGAACTGGATTGATTTTGGAGAAGGCCGGTGGCATATTTATGATACTAGAAGGAGCTTTATCTCTGGTTTTGGGCCATAATTTCTCAACCATTGGTCCAATTGAGTCCAAATTTGGTGCATATGAGTTGACTCTAGGCTATCTATATTGTAGTGTGCTTTGTACTAATAGTTCATATTTCATACACTTTTTCTTTGGAATATCCTTCTTAACCATTGGCACCAGGTGTCGTGTTTTACTCTAATGGTTTATATGAACTCATATTTAATTAGAGTTCAATCAGGGAATTGCTTGTACAAGGCAGGGGATTGGAGACTTATCTGGGATATACCCTTGCTGTCGGGAATGACAGCACGGGACTAGGTTTATTTGAATTTACTGACATTATCCTCTTGGACATGACTTATGCTCTGCTTAACATTCACTGCTGCAACCAGGTTGCTAACCAAAAACAATTTGACAAAATAGTTCACAAATATACTCTTTGGGAAAATACATAAAGCCCTCTAATCTAGTGCCAATCTGCTCAAGACTTGGGAGATTGGACTAGGTGTAAAGAAAGGATGGACTAACCGCTAAAGCAGTATTAAGACTGCGTCAAATGAGTTTTTATTTTTTCAAAGTTGAGGCATGACACATTCACATGGTGTCATTATTACAAAATGTTAGAATTCCCAGGTTAATACATGCAAATAGAAAAACTCAGTTTCATAGTGGTGTTGGGGAAAATGACCCGCCCTCCTAATCTGACTGTACAGCGTTTCGATGTGCAGCGCCAGGTACATGTCCAACTAGAGGTTATCCTTCATTTCATCCCGCAGCTTGAGACAAGACGCGTACTTGGACTTGTAGAACTTGAAGATGATGTCCCGTCACATGATGGGTACGGCCTTTCTTCAGTATCAATAGGTGGGTTTACATGTGACTCTTTTCTCTTATCTGAATTAAACCTTTCCGAATTGCAATGTCGGTCGCCTGTTTACGTGACCTGTGATCTTATCCGACCCGGTGTTTACATGCATCGACTCACCTAATCGGAAACACTTTCACACATGCGCAGACAATCCACACTCCCGTTCATAAGTTGGCAATAATACTGCGGTGAGTTGGGTGCCGACCGCCAACAAGCGCCAAGAAGGAGAATACGACAAAGAGCTCATGGCAGAAGTGACTTTTCGTCCATCTAACTGTCCAATTGTGTCTCTTGGAACTCTTTCAAAGCTGCGATGAGTAAACGACTCCCAGAAAAACCTCAGCCGATTATTATGTCACAACGCTGGGCATGAACGGATACAACTCAAACCGAGAGCTTTCAGAAACAGTGTTTACATGCAGCGACTGGCTATCGGAAAGGACTTAGACTACCTCCTTGCAAAGGAATGAAATCTAATTCAGAAAGCTTCTTCTCTTTCGGAAAGGGGTGTTTACATGCAGCATTTTCTTTCTGATTCGGAGTCTTTTCTGAATCTATTCGGAATTAGACTGTCCATGTAAACCCACCTACTAATCCAAGAACCTGCATTTTTATTGATAGATTATATCGGGCATAGTTGCTCAACCACTTCTGATGAAATTCTGCGTGATTTCTGTTCTCTTCTGTTTTACTTTTGGATTACAACTGATGAACTTATGATCATTTAAAGCACTTTTAAACATTATAGGTAACACATGAACTTGTTTAACTGAATAATTCAAATGTTTTAAACAAAGTAGTGAGAATTCATGACAGAGTATATGAGCTTGTGATTTAATGCAAACATAACTTATCCTTCTTTTTGCCATGCTACAATCAAAAAAAATGAACATAGACATTTGATTAACTAACCAGAAACTTGTTTGTATTCATGAAATGATTGAGACACGTCCGACAAACATGAACCAAAGAAATGTGGGGGATTAATTTGAACAAGCATGAAGTTAATTAAAACATTGTATTACAATGTTATATTATTTGCTGTTGACATTTGGTAAACTGATTCAAATTAATGTTTTAAAGTTATGATCAAAAACAACACTAGACTGATAGTAATGTACAAATATCATATCATTTAAACAAACTAAACTGATACTTATTCATCCACAACACTGACATTAGTTGAACTGAACATTTTAACTAACTTAGATTTAAGTTAAACCAATTTGACTAGACTAACTCAAGACCAACATATTAACATAGTAAATGATAGATGAGTTGTTTTTAGACATCAACATGACCTTTAAGTAAATAATATAGGGCAATTGAAATAACATAATCAAGATAGATTTGTTTTACTTAGTTCATATGATTATTGCTATTAATAATAAAAATAATGCTAATTATAGCAATAATAAACGTTATCTATATAGCACTTTTCCTAAAAAAGTTACAATGTGCTTTACAAGACAATGCGAAACGAAAAATGGTGGGGAAGTGAGTAAATACAGTTGAAGAAGCGTAAAATAAACAATATAATAATCAGATAAAAAGGCAAAAAAGAGATAAATTCAAACCAAAACCCAGAAAAGGTGCGCTTATAAAAATGTCTCTCAGAATGAAATTAAAAAAGTGGATAAGGCTCTCAATGTTGTGTCGGATGGAATATTGTTGATACAGGAACTCAAGTCAATCAAGTTTTTTTTTGATCTATTAATAATCTGACATGTATTGAATTGTATGGAAAGAGAAAATAAATGTGTAAAGGGTGGAATGTATTGACATCCCTGAGTTTTATTATCTTGTCTGTAAAACTGGAGCAAATATGCAGTAGCGAGAGTCCATCTGTGTGTAATAGCCATCCGGAAAATAGAAGTCAGCCCTAAAGGAAGAACTGAAAATAAAAAGATAAAATATGATGTTCTGTCTACAGCAGATATAAAATGGAAATACTTTGGGATCTAATAAGAAACTAAGCAATCTCTGAACTAAGAAAGTTTCAGTCATAACACAAAAAGAGTGCACAAGTGCACTCAACAATGAAACTCAAAAAATAATGGAGGAAGGCATTGGAAAATGAGAAAAAGGGGTGTAAGTGAGCGACGAGAAAACCTTAGCCATTTCGTAGCATTGAGGAGGGACAGAATTTGGGAAAGAAATGAAAAAGAGAGTCCAGACAGGATGCACCACACTAGAATGATTTTAGCCTAAAGCATGCAAGGAAGGGTAAAGGATAATATCTGGTAATCACAGAAAACTACAGAAACTACAAAATCTAATTGTGCGGTCTCCAAATGCATGGGAATATATGTACGATTGTGTTTTTCAGTACTTTAAACAGGAGCAGCGAACTTAATTCTTGACACGTTTAATCAAAATACCAAAATATCCTGCTTAAAAATATTCTGGTTAATAAAAAATATAAAAAAAATAAACCAAAATAAAAACACTGGGTAATAGACTGTTAAGTTGAGCTTAGTTCAGCAGCATACCTGCGTCTGGATGTTGATTTTTTTTGTGTGAAATAGTGTCACCACAAAATGTATTAAAGCCCATTTTCAAGACAAAATTTGCCAAATTTTATGGACTGTCTGTTTGTAGTTAATTCTGACCATAAAGAAATAACTTCCTAGAACAAAAAAATTAGATAACAATTTGCACGGATATTTGTGAGTAGAATGAAATAAAAATAATTGCGCTAGAAAAACTTATATGTAGCAATTTCACAATATTAAAATTCAGTCGGATCAAGGTAGTAAAGCTTGTTGGTCATACTTGACTAGTTGTTTGCCTAACTAGAAAAGTCTTTTTGCGTCAACTCAATTATCTTAAGTTGAAACTGCTTAAAAAGATCCTTGCAAATTTTTACCTCAATTATTTAAGTTAATTTTTTAGAGTATGCAATTATGTTTTTTTTAGTGCTTTAAAAAGGAACAACCAACTTAATGCTTGAACCGTTTGATCAAAATACCAAATTATCCTGCTGAAAACACTCTGGGTAATAGACTGTTAAGTTGAACTTAGTTCACAAGCATACCTGCGTCTGGGTGTTGATTTTTTTTGTCAGAACTAATGATCAACACAAAATTTGTTGAAGCCCATTTTCAAGACAAAATGTGCTAAATTTTACTAATGACATCGCCTGAAATAGCAGCGTTCATAGCAGCTTGCACAATCTGCCCTGTCGCTCACACAATGACGATGGAAAGACCCATTAGTCCTTCAAAATGGTTTATTGCCGCAAAAACAAAACCTTTTTCAAAAACTGTCATGCAGGAGAAGCCAATTATGACCTGTGCAAATAGAACCTGGTCCAATAGTTACAATTAAATGATGTTTCATTTTCACTGTTTTACTAATTACCAACATTTGATTCGGGCCATGTGGAATGTCGTGGTTATGATTGCTCCACGCTCTTAGCCGCGTTGATTCTTTCACTATTTATTCGGCTCTGACAATCACCAAGATTTTATTATATTGTAACAAAGGAACACCAGGCCAATTTGATCTCATTCGAATGATGGCTCAGGAGGAAAGAGAATGTAATGGATCAGACTGTCTACAGTCAGGGCGAAGATGTGCTGACCTATAATGAAAATGTCATGGACATTGTGTGACCACTTTAAGGAGTTTCTGAACCCGGATGCCACATCTTCCACAGTAAACTCTCCATCTGAGGACTCGAAAGAAGGCTTATCCTTGGCAGAGGCCTCTTCACTGTAGATGAGACGCCAAGCGTAGATGAGATTCACCAATGCAAACCTGGGGTGGTGGTCCCTCTTTTTTAAAAGTGGGGCCTGAGGGTTTGCTCCAATCATAATCACACTTCCTTCTTTGAAAAGTTTGCTTGAAGGTTCTTGAAAGCGGGTTTCCGACTGATCACAGAAGCTCAGTTTCTGGAGGAGCAATGAGGATCAGCGATGCCGGATGGGACATGAAGAATTATCGTACCAGAGGCTTGGAATGAGTGTATTTTGAGGAACATTATCTTACATGTGGAACTGGCTTCGTGATTCACCTTGGATCTAAGCACCATATCCTTCGATAACTACTACTGGGCTGTATATCACAGTTTAACTTTTTGGGACAACGTTCAGTGAATATCGCTGCCTCTCCCTTTGTGGAGTGAAGGCTGATCTTCCAAGTACAACCCAGCCTGTCAATCAAACATCTTCTCTTTTGAAGCGTTACGCAGTCTAAACTAAGCACATGGGCCGGAAAGAGACATGCCGTTAGATTCTGGTGTCTCTAATGCGTGATAAAGTTGCCAGAGGCTAACAGCTAATTAAAAATGTCATGATACATTAATAGATTTAGATGTCCCCCACCTGTTCCACAGTCCAAACCTTCACCCTGCTGTTCCGCTCTGAGTCAAATGATGCATTGTGAATGACGTTGTGCATCACCTCGTCATCATAGCAGGCTTGATTGGCTGGAGAGACTTCTCGTGAGAACACCTGGAAACAGAGACACTGGATCCATAAATAGATCCTGTTGGCAATTAAATTACAGTGAGATAACTTTACCATCATTGTAAGTGTCGGGAAATTATTAAATGAAAATACATTTGGGCTTCTTTGGCATTATTGATGGAACATCCTACAGAGGGTCAGATTATTGTACAAAATATGGTGATTCATGTACGTTTGGCAACATTGATCATGATTCCACTCTGGTCGTGGATCAGTGAACATAGTTCATGCTTTCGCAGGATTGCTAGTGAGGTCAATATAAGTTTGCGTATCCAGTCTACATTTCTTCTGTGGATTTCGATACATATAGATTAGGGTTGTCAAATAATGCCATTTTGGAAAATTATGCTGATTAATGGCGCTCTGTCACTTCATACATCAGTAAACATGTTACGTGTAGGACATTATGGAATCGTCATCACCACGGACGTATCCACGGTAATAATACTAGTGGGATAATGTTCAATACAATGGTAATATAGTAAGAAGATTATTAACTATATCGCTGAAAAGTCTGGATATTATGGAATCGTCATTACTGCCACCGCCGCCAGTGAGGATCCTTCGTGTGAACGCGATAATTAAACTATATCATGGATCATTTTCCAAATATTGTAAAAACGTAGACGTTAGTGCGAAGGAGAACTGGGGTGGTTTTGGCAAAGTTTTGTTTTATATACGCTAAGGGTAGCTTTATCTCTTTTTCTCAACAATTGATCCAATTTAGTTCTAATTCCGTGCATATTAATCAACTCGAGGAGCTCTATCTGGTAAAAATATTCTACTCTACATGTTCATATTTTACTCACTAGGGGGAGCTTTTTACAAAACACTTATCTTCAAACATGACTTCCTCATCATTGATTCGATTCAGACCAGCGTTGGTGCATATATATTGATTAGGGGATATATATACTGTAAATATCATATTTTACTCTAGCACTCTTCTACAAAACTTCCGTCATGAAACCTGACTGAGACAGCAAGAAACCACATTTGGGATTTAATTACCAAATTTAGTAATAAGTGTAGTAATATACGAGTTTGAGCAGAGCTGTCCATGGTGCTGAATCTTTAGGTCCCATCAATTTTCCGTCTGGTTTGGGTAAATCTGATGTGTCTCGCTGCTCTCGACCAATGGCTGGTTTAACATCCCACAAGGCCCTGCTTAGGGATGGCTGACACAGCGCAGAGACACCTGTAAAAGGTGTTTGGAAGGGGTCAGACGCAACAACCTGGAGTTTTGCCAGTACAATTTCACAATGCCAGGTATGGCACAGCATCTCTGGGTGGCAGGTTCAATCTCATCCTTGATCTCATCGTTAATATTAAGAATCAGGTGAGCTGGCAAGCTGTATCTTCAAATAATTTCACTTCAGTTAAGTCGAAAAGTTCGTGTTTGCAATGATGAACATTTTCGTTGAAAGGGTCCGATTTTGTGCCACATCATTCATCATCACCACTTCATTATACCTTATTTAAATACCTGGAAATAGCGCAGGAGCACCCAAGATGCAATTTGCATGGCAGTGCAGACAGTGCTGCGATACATTTTTTGCCACTGCTCTGTGAATGTCCAATTGCACCGATTTTGTGTCACCAAAAGCCACGCAAAACTTTTGTGAATTCTCCCGTCAGGATGTTACCGGATGCAAATTGGAACAACCATAAGGATCGATGGCATGTGGCAACAATTCTGTTGTTGAATCGATGAATTCATTGAAGGTATAATACGAAGAGTAATGGAAAAGTGTTGTTAGCGAGAACAGAGTGTTTCTGTAGCATGACTGGCCGACATCCTCATCCACATCATATCTCTTAATGTCAGCGAATGGTCGGAGTACAACTTGTAGTGTTGCCAGCTTTCCAATCAAGATACGGCACAGATTTATGAAACTGTGGTGGCCTGATCTGACAGTGTCAATCTTGAAACACCATCATTGATTACAACAATATCTGAATGTCTGATATGAGAAACTCACTTTTGAGGGTTGGGCTTGCCTGATGTGTGGAGGAAAATGTAAATTATATTCTTTTCATCCAGACGCTTTCCAATGAAAGCAGGTAAAGGCGTTTCTGAGTAGTCTTCATCAGAACTTCAACAAAGGGTTGATGCTTTTTAAGATTTCCAACAAATCGTCAGGTAAAAATGAGCGTCACTATCAGGTGTTGCATGTTGCAAGCGTGTGTGTGTCCGATTTATGGCAATCCAAGTGGAGGAAAAGGCTGTTGTAATAATGAGTTATTTTTGAAATACCACTTGATTCCTCATTAATAATTTCACAGAGCGTGGTGGCATTTATTTTGCAGAGGAACATATGTCTGAGACTCAACCCTGGAGATACTATTGTTCTGTCTAGTGTGTGTTTGTGTGTGTGTTTGTGTGTGTGTTTGATGTTTTGTAAAATGCCTCAATCTGGCTCGTTTTTTTTGAATTCCCACTACCTCTCCCCTGCTCCCTCCTCCATTCATTCTCTAATTACCTTTTCTTTGCCATCATTTCCCTAACATTAGCATATGAATTGGAGACAGAGCAGCTCTGGGTAACTCACTTATTATGTTTGCATGTGTATGGATGAAAGAGTATAACTCTCTAAATGAAAAACACTGAGAATTGCATTATATTCAATTACGCCTTTGACTGCGACATGAGTTTAAAGGTGGTAAATACGTCTCGTGTTGGTACAATGTAATCTATATGACCTTGGATCATAATTAGATTGCACAAAGGGATGCTGGCTGAAAACAAATATAATTGCAACGCTCTTGTTCCGATCTCCACTCGCGCCTCGCGCGAATGTGCTCTGATTTCTTTGCATCTTTCATGATGTTGAAGCAAATACAATAGTTTCTTTATGGCAAAATAAAGAGAGCAGAGTGGTGTTTCATCATATGCATTACCGTCTCTCAACGAAAAACAAACGCCTATTATGAATTGAATGGGTTTATGAAAGCTGCTCAAGAATGGGCAGTACTTGGAATGGCAGAAGCCATCATTATACGACATCATCCATGTATCAAGAACAAACCATTCAGTCACACAATTACTCAGACACCAACGGAGCAACAAAGGATTCAGGATCTCGACCACTTTGACTTTCATATTGAACAACTACTTCCTACTTCTTGAATCGCAGCCACCAAACAAATGCAAGTATATTTGAATAACAGCAGAATGGTGGGTGGGTCGCACTGTTGCCTCCCAGCAAGTGGGTTCCAGGTTCAACTCAACCAGGGAACAGAGGCGTTTCTGTGTTTTGCATGTTCTCTTCATGTTTTCTTTGGTTCCCCTCCGAGTGCTTGGGTCTAATCCCACAATCCAAAAACACGCAATAAATGTGAATTGTTGACTGTGAATGAGAGCATGAATGGTTTTTAGTTTTTAGTAGTTGGCCTTGTCATTAATTGGCGGATGGTACCCCGCCACATACCAATTGTCAGCTGGGATAAGCTCCACACACACACACACACTCTATTAAGTAGGGTTATTTTACCAAATTACCAAGCCTATTAAAGTTGGACCTACTCCAAGTAACTAAGTTGAATTGACACTAATAATTACTTGACCCAACCCAGGTATATCAAGTTAGACCAACGTGATTGCTAACAGTTGTTAGCAATAGATAACAGTTGTTAAGTTTAAAACTTTATTTCAGATCAATTTCATTAAATAATAAGTGCCAAGGGCTGCGAATACTTATTCCACCGCTGTGATTAATTATGTACCCTGAAAGTCTTTTTCAGGAGTTAATATCACATTCCTTACTCGCTGCACTGAGAGCAGAATCAGGAGAAACTCCGGGACTGAGTGGGTCTCGTACTTAACGAAAAGCAGCACTTGTCAAAAATGAATCAGGACAAAGAATTTAACAAACCTCTGTCACGGCAGGTGAAGAGAGTCCAGAACATGCTTCCAGTGGGATTTTTATTTCATCCAGTTGTACATTGATGAGAAAATCAAGGTTTAGAGGGAGGAAGAGATTCCTTTTGAAGCTACTCCATTACACCGCTTGCTCTCTCAGATGACTTCCTTCTCACATCACATTTCTCACTCTTTTCCTAATGAGTTTAATGGACTGAGAGCGAAGTCTCACCTCTTTAAACCTGATGAGGTCGGGAAGAAAATTTATCTGCCTGGCGGGCTGGTATGTGCTCATGCAAAATTACATAGATGCTAGGCATAATTTTTCTCTCAGCTGTTTTATTACAGGAGAAATATAACTTTTTTTAGGCACAGTAGGAGGAGTTTTGTGTTTTTGCAATTGAACATTACCTTAAAAACAATATAGAATAATGTTAAACATCTAAAACACAAATGCTTTTTTTCTATGTATTAAGTCAGAATCACTGTTTTACAGCCCTCTGGGATCATGGTGATTTTTTTTCCTCTGTACTGGTGCTTTGAATGTTGTATGATTTAAAATATTGTATAAAATTTGCACTGTAACACTTACTGATATAATTTTTGAGCAAAATAAAAACGTACGATGATGTAATACCATGTGATATCATAAGTCGTATGTAAACCATAAAGTCAACAGAAAAACAAAATATTAACTTTGATTTATGAAGTCAAATTACAAATTCAACATAAAAAAAGTATTTTGAAAAAACATTTAAAAGAAAGGAGCCCTTTGACACAGTTTCACCTAGAAGTATGACATTTTGTACACATGTTAATTATTTCAGGTTTGACTAAAAAGGATTGAGAGGCTAGGTCGTAAACCTAACAGGAAGTTAGCCGTTTTGAATTGAATGTGGAATTTTCAGATACAAAGAGTTTTAACCTGACCAACTTCAGATTTTGTGATTGACCTTAAGAATTTTTGTCTTATATTGTCTTTTTTATGAAATTAAATTTGTTGTAATGCCCTATTAAATTGTAAGTAATTTTAAGATTAAAGGTCAGAAGAAAAACAAAAAAAAAGGAATTTTGATTTGTAAAAATGGCATTATTTTTTTAAAAACAAAAATGAAAAAGCAAACAAAAGTTGCTTGACTAAATTCTAGCACACCACCATTGGGTGGAGAATGAAGTACATTCATTTGTGACCAGACTCAGATTTACTCAACTTAAGTCTAGACACTTTATAGACACAAAGACCATATCTAAAGATCACGCGAAGGCAGTTTTCATAAGAAGGCTCCACCCCACTGCAACAGTCGCACAGAAACGCCTCTTCAGGTTTACATTTTGTCACATGTTTCAGAAACATCGGCAGCAGATCAGGCATATTGAAGGTAATTCCCATCCTCCTAATATTTACTATAATCGATGCTTTCGGGCTAATCTGGATTTCTAGTTGGAGTGGAGGCACTAAATAGACCTCTCCACGATGGGATCGACTGTTTTGTGGCTCTCATTTGCTCTTTGCTTTGGGTACATTTTATTGATTCAATAATTCAATCGTCAACTTCCGTTATCAGAAGACAAAGAGATATTTTAATGTAAAACAGAATAATTATGGACACAAAACATTGACTTTATATTGTATTCATGTCAGAAATACCACACTCCTAGTAAATTACAAAGCTCATGGAAGGATTACAGTTACAAACTTGAAGAAAAGCAAAGGGGGGCAGTGGGTTTCTCCAACTCGGCATTCAGTACTGCTCACGCATTTATAGTCTAGATTATGTAACCAGCCCGTATTCAAGAGAGAGTAACATCTATCTAGTGGAAAACTAGATAAATGTTAAAACAAATACTAGGTTCAAACAAGGTTCAACATCATCATATGAAATAAATGATAACATGAATAAATGATAACATAAAACAAAAATGGCATCAAATGCAAATAGGATTCTACGGCGTTTTTTTGCTGGCAGAAACTGTGCCATCTGCCATACTGGTACCACCAGTCCCTGAATCTGGAGTGATGAAGAAAAATCTTGTCTTATGATAATTGAAGAAAGTATTTGGAGACATTGGCGGGAAAAAACTGCCTTGCAACGGGAGAAAACCTCGAGCAGATCAAAGAGAAAGTGTGGACCGCCGGTTGCCATGACCCATGGATTTGAAAAGAGAGCTAAAGAGTGCGAGAGAGAGAGACTGTCTGTCTAATTATAGACGAACACTCATTCAGATTCAGCAGGATTATTATATTCTTAAAATGTACCAGGTCAGGTATCTTGTGCTGTAGACAGAATGGTGGGAACACCATTCGCCAGTCATAACATAATGAAAGACGTCTGACACAAGTGGGGCAAATGTAGCATTTTCTTTTCCCTAACATGGACCAGATTCAAACCGCAGCACCAGCAACTATCAAATGGAAGAAATGATCAACAGATACTTAAGATACATAAACATCAGACGAACCAAAGCTGTTCCTCATCTGAAGACAAAGCCTGTCCTACTGTCCTTCTTTAAAAAATAGTCCAATAACCCGGTAATAGAGGACACAGGTCCGTATCAGTTCCATCATAAATCCTTTTCCGTTGATATGGAGGTCCTATTTCTTCAATTAGTTTTAATATGTTGGATATGGGCGCTCAGCAGGAGCAGAATATATCAATGAAGTGCCTTCCTCATACATAATACTGATGCAAGACGAGCCTACCTTAAGAACACACCCGCGCCTAGCTAGCATACTCAGGCATGCCAAAGAACACGCCCTGAATGACAACTTCAAAATCTGGTTGATTAAGAAATATGACAATCACTAAAATCAAGCCGGTTGTTTTAACTGCAGAGGCATTCACCCAGGAAGTTGCTTGCCCCAGCGCAGACGTTTCACCCAGAGACAGAAGTGTAGAAATCTGATTGGATAAAAAAAAAAAAAGGCTCACTTACATGAGGTCTACGGAAGTAACCAAAGAGAAGCAATGGAATGAAATCAAAAAATTTATGGGAAAAAACTATTTATACACGTATACATCTAGTCTAACTCAAAATGTATAGTAAATTAATATATTGTTTTTACATTTCTGACAATGTCGGGGTAAGCAGAGAATGCTTTGCCGGCCCTGAAGGCCCGCAATTGTTGAAAAGAACTCGACAAGACACCTTTTGGGAAGGTCAATATTTAAACCATTACAGAGAGAGGTATCTCTTCAACTCAACTGATCCCAACATACCTGCATTGAACAATAATAATAGTCATTGTCTTACATTCTAAGCTGGGACCTACAAATTTAGAAAATAAATAAATAAATACAATTTCGAAATAAATCAATGTGAAGGAATCCCTTCAATTGACCGGATATTTGAATACTCCTCTTTGAGGCTCGATGGCCAGAGACGAGTCTTCCACCTACATTCTTGCAGGGGTAAGCTGATGTATGTTATATAAGTATAACAATCTGGAGCCTCACCCCTAGATGCCGCTATCAAACTTAAAACTTAAAACTGCACCTCCAGTATGCAGCAAAATTACCTTTTAATACTATAAAATATATATTTACTTGTGCTTCTGGTGGTTTTTCAATCAATAAAAACGTGTTCTTGGATATCCCAAGTACAAACACACCGATTCACCACCAAAGTCTTGAGGCAATTAGACCAAAGAGAGTGAGGGATGAGACATGTGGGGGAGTCTGCAGGCATACAGGGGGGGTCCAGGATGATCACAGCCTCTTGCTGGGTCTCTGAGCGTCTCAGATCAAAGATTCAAGGCTTCACCATCCTCACAGATGGAGTGAATAACAGACTCACATCAGGGCTCTAAATAGACAGACACCCTGACAAATAACGCTCCTGGCGCTTGCTTTTGATAAATCTTTGTAAGGCTTTGACAGACACTCACACAGACGGAGTAGCGAGGTGACATCTGAGCCACTGTGGAAAGGGGCCGACCAAGAAATTGGCAAAAACACATCTGTCTCGGCAAATGTTACATGTCAGTCACGTTCAGAGACGAGTGGGCAGCTGCTGTTTCTGCTCCCCTTCAACTGTCAGCGAGGGAAGTGTCCTCCTTGCACGCAAGCTCATGAGAGACAATCATTTTCCCACCGTAATCTGCAGCCATCTTGTTATTATCTGTGCGTTGCGCCCTGGGAACCAGAGACAAGCCTGCACTGAAGACCGAAACACTTGTTTGTTTGTTTGTTTGTTTCTGCAGAGTTTTGAGGAGCGCTGATTAAAACTTGTGACATCACCAGGATTGATCTGTCGCGGTGGTACACGAGCGATCAAACGTCTCAAAGCCTACGCCGGCTCTCTGCTTTGTCTTCCAATGAGAAGCAAGGCAGCACATCAAGTGTCTGACAAAACCTTGGATTTAAAGGGAATTTTTTATTCTCAGCTGTCACAGAATGGGAGGCTGTGCAGGAGGAACCCGTCGCAGAACCCAGAGCTCAGTGGCTGTTTAATGAGGAAACACAATTTGACGATTTGATGATGAAGTGTGTCTTTGCACAAAAGACACGGATAAGATTTTGGGTCCCTCGACCATTTCATGTAGACGTATAAGCCGGGTTTGGGTATAAGTCATCGTATTATGTGAACTGGAACTAAAACGCCATAAAGGAACAGTTTCCGTATCAGAATTAAATATTTTCTATAAAAGAAAAAATAGAGGGATCTATAAAGGAAGTAGAGCTCCCAGACGTTTAAAAGTCACAATATTCAGTACTTGCCTTAAAAGGCATTGAAATTGTTTGAATTCCAAAGTTATATTAGTAAATCGATTTATAATTAATATATGGATGTTATAAACCTACAGAATAATTCCCCAAATATTTTGAACATTTACTTGACTGTCCAGTTGTCGTTCTGACCACAGACGAGGAAAATCCAAAAACAAATGAGACCACATTAATACTTTTGTTATTATTTGGGTCATTCTGACCACATAATTCTGTACAATGCAGGTGGCGCCTAGCATGGCAGCATCTATCATCACTGTGTGAATGTTTTTGTGAATGGGTGAATGACGCCTCACAATGTAAGGTGCTTTACATTGTAGAGCAGGCTAGAAAAAAGTGCTATATAAGTACAGTCCACTTACCATTTATAGATATATATGTAGATATATATGTAGATATATATGTAGATATATATAGAGATATAGATATACATAGATATATCGATATAGATATATACATAGAGAAAATGATCTTGTGTAACAATACACAAAACTCCATTCCGAGTCGTACCTTTACTCTCGTGGACCTCCCCTCCGTTTTAACAGACATGCACATTGTTTCTTTGTCTGTGTGTATCTGTGTTCATGTGTCTGTGTTTGTGTGTGATTCTGTGTCTGTGTGTCTCTGTGTTTGTGTCTCTGTGTCTGTGTTTCTGTCTTTTTTGTCTCTGTGTCCCTGTGTCTGTGTTTCTTCCTCCTGCATGTGACTTGGCATGGTTCCAATGCTCAGTTTTTTACGGGGCAAAGGGAAGGAACAAGAGAACCCGTGATGTGCTCTTGTGCCACCTTTCATCTGCATCCATCATGTGTAGGCAACTGTGGCGTTCACCGATGTCACCGAGGTCATGGGGCGCAATCAATAAGCGTCACTTTGTTTGTCACTTTAAATGTTCTGTGATGAATGAATCTAAATGAAACCCAGAAAACCCAGTCCAGACATACATCGCATAATTCTACATGCAGTATTATTTATGGCTGTACATGAAAATGACTTAGAACTAATAACGGAAAACAATCCACAACTTATGTGATCGCTCTTATTTTAGATGTCAATCTTTGCATTCTGATTAAGACCTCTTATTTAACGTTTTTCATAATTTTTTACATTACAGATTAGTTTCCGCTCTGTCTTGAAAGCCCTCCCTTGCTAATCTGGTAACATATTTAGTCGTTTTTCTGATTCATCTTAGCAACTGCTGTAACAAGTTTCTTGTCATTTCATTTAATTTAATTTTAATTTTATTTCATTATTATTATTTTATATCATATATTTTTAATTTTATTATTATTGTGTTGCTTTTAATCAACAGCTTGATAATTACTGAAGTTAACTCCTACTGGAAGTCATTAAAGACAGAAGGTCAGCACCAGAAAGGCTTATTGGTAGCTGAGTGGTATCAGTCTGGCTAAAGTTAGCCAGCATTGTGTTATCCAGCTAGATCGTGTTGCGTGGTTCATTTTAGCAGTAACGCCACATTAGTGTCAACTTCATCTTAAGTAACTTTAAAAGCAAAAACTCCTCGTCACATGATTCATCCTGAAAACTCAAGACAAAGACCTTCATCAGTGGTCTTCCTCCAGAAAGATATAATGAACTCTCTTCCGTCTATCACGGCTCCAGACTGTTTGTCTTTGACTTGTTGGCAGAATTAATTATTTATTACTTTCCCACTATTATATTTATTCTTTGTGAATTCAGATTCAAACCAAACTCTTTGCTGTGGTCCAGTTAATCATAACACAAGCAGTAAATAATCTATTCCACTTAAGACGGCACAGTTGTTCTTCTGTTTATGAACAAGGTTTATACAACCCCTCTGCAATGGAATGGGACGTCAATCAGTCGGGGTGTTTTCATTCTGATCGCGCTTTTTAACTAATTGTAACAAATTTACAGACGCCTATGTAGGTATGAACTTCTCCATCTTTGAAACGGGTTCTCCTAGACACATCCTTCTGGATCACCTTTATCCAACCTAGTTGTGATAGTAGGAAAGTAAAGGTTGGATCCAGTTTTCTTTTACACCCTGAGTCATGCATCAACATTAGACACTTTTTCCTTATCTTCACAAAAAAACAACTCTTCTACATATCGGTCACTCCAGATCACCTATGGACCAAATCTGCGTCACTGCAGCCTCAGCAGGTACGTCTTCTCCCTCTCCTCTGTTCTCACGCCTCTCCTCTTAGACAGCGCTGCTGACGGAGAAAAGGTGTTAAGGCTGCTGGGAGATAAAAACCTTTATTATTAACTGAGGAGCACACGCCGCTCGAGTAACTGGTGGATCCTGTAGCGTATGAAAAGAAGAATCTGGCCAGTTCTAATAATAATATATGCTTTATTGATCACATATAGCCAAACACAGTACAACATAGTGAAATTATTTCTCTGCATCTGAGCCATCCTTGAGGGAGCAGTGGGCGCCCCCATAGAAGCACCCGGGGAGCATATTGGGTTCAGAGTCTTGCTCAAGGACCCTACGAGAAGTAGACTCTGCTTGGACTCGAACATGCAGCCTTCCCACCTTCCGATTGGGACACGACCGCTCTACCCACTGAGCTACAGCCGCCCCATTTCATGTGATTGCAGAAATATTCTGTATTTTAATGGAAATATTTGACTCATCACTGATTGAATCTTTGATGATCGAAGATAGATGGAAAGGTTTTATCTGCCTAGGTGTGTGTGTGTGTGTGTGTGTGTGTGTGTGTGTGACCACCTTCAGTTTACTCTGAGGTGTTAAGCACCTCCCGTCTCTCTGTGGACTTGACAGATTTGTTCTTCTCACCGTCTCAGGAGCTGTGAGTGACAGCCAACTGTATGTATGTGTGTGTGTGAAAGAGCAAGAGACTATTGGTGAACCAGAGCTGGTTGTGTGTGTGTGTGTTTGTGTGTGTCTAAGTGAGCAAGGGTCCGTGTGGATTTATGAGTCAGGGACAACTGTGAGCCTGCCACCGTGACATTCTCCATCACAGAGGTTTGATGCGAAGGGACAGGTCGCGTCAGACCACAGGAGACCCAGTTCCATCATCCAAAGGCCTGATGGGAGAGAAAAAAAGTATCTGACCGTGTCCCAATGCGCCGATCACCTCCTGTCCTCACTTCCCATGCATTGTTTTGGCACCTCGTGCTTCATCACACAGACAAATAAAGAAATCAAATCAACACCAGTCAGTCAGAAAGAGGAGTCACCGATAGAGAAGGCAGTCACAGAGCAATGTCACCCCCGTCATCTGAGGAGGCAGCTGCTCCGCTCCCCTCCACAGACAAAAACAGACGCATGATGCGCTCGACTGAGCAGAGAAGTCCCCATCATGTGTCTGTCTCTTCCACTAATACAGTGAGACCACACAATTTTATCAAAAAAAAATGGAGACAGGGATGCTGAAGTATGCCAAGATGTTTTTAAAAGGTGGGAAACGGTTGACCACAAGTTGTCACATTTCATTTTTTGACATTTATTGAATTAAAAGAAAATAATCAAGCAGATGGTGTTGTGGTGGAAAAGAAAAGGTGACGCCAGTATTGTCATTTAATCATGTTTACAAATAAGCCTGTTTGAATTTAGTGATCAACCATGTTGAGTAAGGATCAAACTGAATATGTCGTCTGCGACTTGACTTATTATCACAGCGCTGGTAAGAAATATTTCCTGTCCTCAACCATGTTGCGTAAAACAGGGTGAAAAGAAAACATTTTACTTTTGTCAGGAAATGACGTCTTTTCAAATAAGATGTTCTTATGAATCAAAAATTTTAAAAATGAATTAGACTGATCATAACACATACATATCGCAAATATGAGTTTACAACAAAAGATAAATACAACCATAGAACTCTCAAATAAATATAAATGATACTGCAGATGACAACACATAACTCAACAAATCCTGTTTTTGTTTTTTCTGTTTGACTCTGGGGAGGGTCTGGGGTTTTTCTTTCATTTATCATCTGGGATGATATCAGCAAAGGAGGCTCCCCCCTGTGCCTGCACAAGGGAGTTGGCCAGGAACCTTCTGGCAATGCCCCTTAATGTTAGGCTCCTGAGACTTTTTAGAAAAAACTCGGTCCAGCCAGTTGGAGAATTTTCGAGGGAAGGGCAGAAAATGTGCTGATCAGGCAGTATTTGTGCTGGGAAAAAAAAGCAAAAAAATAGCTCTGACATCCTGGTAGTATGAAAGGAGGAGCCCAGCAAGGAAAAAAACAACATTTCCTCCCCGGGACTGACTCAGTTTTGTTGTTTGCTGTTTACAGAGTACACAATAAAAATCGAACACGTGAGACTGTGGAAGACTGCTGTGTTTTCACTTAAGTGTTGAAAAAAGAGATGCAAACCTTTCTGGCCCAAGATGGGAAGAGATTTTGGCCAACAATGGAGTCAGACAACTGATAGATTTTGCAGACATCTCCAGGTGTAAAATGAAGCTCTAGCAAAGTTTCAGTCAGGAAGACTATCCTCTTGAACTCCTCCAAAATTATTGCTCTAACCTTTCAGCCATGCTCAGTCTCAATTACAAACACACACATGCTGGCTGCTGGTTTGTGCCGACACCAACTCCCCAACGCCACCCAGTCCTCACAGATCCGTCAACTTAATCCCTCTCAGCAGAGTCATCAGCCACCACACCAGTATGCAGACTCCATAGAGGGATTTACCTGCTTCTGATCAGGGCAGAGACCCATCAATCACAATCTCCCCGAAGAGTCTGAGCACCAAAGACTTCCTAATGGACTAATAATCACATATCCTCTGCTACAATTAACATTCATTTTTACTTCATTCTGTCTCTTGTGATTAAACGGCAGCACGCTCTGAAAGCAACAGAACTGAAGTAACAGTTTGTCCGGGGCATCGTTCGGGTGCACAGATAACACTACCTGCTCAAATATGTGTATTTCAACCACTTCCTGTCCTCTCTTTGTCATTAGTCTCCTTGATTTTCAGTATTATATAATTTCATAATAAACAGCCTCATTCCTCTCACACATAAATAAGTCATACTGTTCTTTAATGTTCTTAGCGCAATATTACATTTTCTAAGTGCATTATTTATCATGTGCAACCAGAATGAGCAAACCAGTGTTTTTCATTTTGGTTTTTTTCAGAATTATTTATTGTACAATAATATTCAATGGTTGTTTGTATCATTTTGCATCTTATAATTTGTCTTTTAATTTGCACCAATCTGAAGTAGGACTCATTTTCGTTAAAGAATTCAACTTCAACTTCAGTAACTGACTGATATGGTTTATGCAGCGTATTTGCCATCATGTTATAAATGGGATGTACTTTAGAACGGCCCAAATTAACCAAATGGACTACATATCATGGGCTTATGATATTCTCTTCTCATTTGAAAATAAATCGGCCTGATTTTCTTCTTTTTCTTTGTTTACAGAAAAGCCCATGGCTTGAATGAGACAGCAATATACAAAACAAGTTCTGGTTTATCTTGGGAAAATGGCTCTCATTGAAATATGAAGCATATTATCTTGTGCTTGTTTAAGCTTTAATGGTGGCGAGTGCTTTCTCAGACTTTGAGGAAATTCAGTTAGTCTCACTCTGCCAAATTCTGCACAGTGATTTCAGTCACAGAATGAGATTTGCCAGGAAGAAGAATCAGATGTATTATATTATTTTCTGCATCTTCTCCAAAAATGTTAAGCTTGATCAACGATCAGACAAACTGCTGAGGACAGCATATTCTTTTTGTGCAGTGGAGGCTTTAGAGGTGCAGTGTATAAAATGTTGTGTCATCCATCGTTAAAGGTCTATATTGCAAATTACACAACAGCTCAAAACACCCCATCCAAGAATTTGTGGTGGTCTTCAAGTGTCGAATAGATCGTCATCCATTATCCTGTGAAGTCAGCGGGTTCTTTAAATAGAAACATTTGGAAATTTAAATGTGTTTCTTATTCTTTAAAATGGTAGGTGAAAGCTAGGGTGTATAAAAAACAATATTTGTTCATGGTTGTGTTGGCATTGTGTATGCTCTCTCTCGCTGTGCGTGAAACCTAGCTGTCCAAGAAGGTAAGCACATAGACCTCACACGTGAAACCATTGAGAGGTAAGCCGATGAAGGCCAAATCGGAACTTTAACTTTGCGGGTTACAGAAGGTGACATGATGCTGGAGTAATCGCCCACCGAGGGAAAGGAGAAATAGTGCAATGAGCACTTGGACCATGGACCATGGAAGCAGCGATATTCGGGAGTGGAACCTGGGTTGACGATGGCTCGGTTGGTAGAGCGGTTGCTCACTTATCTGACAGTCGGTGGTTGAATCCCAAACCCCTGCAGTCCAAACGTCGAAGTTTCCTTGAGCGAGATATTGAACCTCTCAGTTCCATTGGCGTGAGTGTGAGTGATGCCGTGAATGGTTGCTGCTACTGATGAGCATGTGGCGTCTTGCATGGCAGCCTCTGTCGTCACTGTATGATTGTTTGTGCGAATGGGTGAATGCTGGCTCGTGTTGTAAAAGCACTTTCAGCGGCAAGAAAAGCACTAGATAATACAGTCCATTTACCAGTCACTGTAGAGTGACAAGGGACGCGAGCCGACGGAAACCAACCCTCACCGGCTGATTTGATTCATATGCACTTGGTGCATATGAATCAAATCAAGGAGATCTATCTTGCACATGTTGTGATTTACACTAATGTAAATCACATTTACTCTACTTTATCTTAAATACATAATATTTTACTCTAGTAGTTCATATTTTATTCACTAGAAGGAGCTTTTCTTTCTACGTTAAACTAAACTAAAATATTTCAGACTTTTTTTTTATTATTCAAATTGCATACCTAATTAGACCTTATTGCGAGGAAGAACTGGGTTGATTTAGGGAAAGTGTTGTAGTATAGTTCTGATATGAAAGCACACACCTTCTGATAAACTTGTCATCTATTGGTCGTTTAATGCCCTTCCGATTGACATGTCGTCGCATGTAAACCATCACCATGTCCGATTAGATCACTGCTCATGTAAAAAGTCAATAGAGGAATATTCTTTAGGCATGATTTCATTCTGAGGGAGGAAAGTGTCCATGTAAACCCAGTTACTGTATGCATCCTGTCTGCGGGTATCAGTGAGGGGAGAACTTCCTTCCCCTGTGCCGCCATCATTCTTCATTCCCATCAGTTCCTTCTCCCAACTGTAAACACTCTCTAACCTCCTGTCCGTGTCTGTGACCTCTGATCATGGTGGCCTCTGGGAATTGCATTCCTACGATGTGTCTGTGCCTCTGTCATCTCCCTGATGCTTTCTGGCTGAGTGGAGCCGGTCACTGAGGGTTTCCTCGGGTGACGGAGCCTGACTAGACTCAGGTCACTCACTCGGGGAACGGATTGCTCACCAACACTCTGCTGGGAAAACTTAGCTGACTGCTGGCCATTTGTTCTGCACACTTGTCCGATGTTTGCATGTCAGCTGCAATAATGGGGAAAAAAAAAACATGGTAATACTGTCAAGACATTTTTCTTAAAGAGGTTATAGATAATGGATGGTTGAATGAGGACAAAGCTTATTTGTAGAATTTTGATGAAATTCTCGTTGTGAATTTCTAGGTGTTAAGGGTACAAACTGGTGGACTCGGGTAAATCCACAGGCAAGAAACGGTTAATGTCCAGTTAAAGGTGAGGAAGGGGAAGTCGGAGCTGGGAGTTGCGAGCCACCTCCACATCTCCATCTCCACCCATTCCTTGCTGTTTCATCAATCCCTCCTTCATCTCTCTCAGCGTAGTCATCAGCAACCTCCACCAGTACCCAGACTCTAAAGGGGAGGATATACCTGCTGCTGGTCAGGGCAATAACGAGCTCTCTGAAAAATCTGAACACCAAGGACTTTCTGAAAAAATTATTACTTACAGAATTATCTTGTTGGGATAAAAATCTTGACTTAATTTGTTATCTCTCCTGACTGAAATACACTCATCCTCATGAGACTTGATGTTGAGTCCATAGTCTAATAGGTGGTTTTGAAATTCACTGGGGTCATCAGCCAGTGTTCGGTAGCAACTATCTGGCTCTTTTCACCACATTAGCTATTCATTGGCTGTAAAAGTACTGCCTCTTCGTCCACACTCATCATCAGGAAACAGATATTTTTCTTCTTAGCCGGAGCACCCCAAGGGGGTTGAGAAAATATTGAAAACCCCTTCGTGTCTTTTATTTCCATTTAGTGCTGTCAATGAAAATAACCTCAGTTTACTTCAAAAATAAAAAAATCGGTCTTATTCCAACAAGAAGGTAAAAAGCGGAAAAATGGATTTTTCTGCTACTGCGGTCTATCAAACAGAATGTAAAATTTAAACGGCATCAAGCTTGTTCACACTGACATTTTCACAAATACCGAAAACATGCCTTTTACTTTTACAAACTGAATAACAACTTGTAACAAAGGAAAACTCATTTTTAACATCTTTTTAGAACCTCAACCGTGGCGACTGCATTCATACCACGCTGCACGCTTTTTCTTTACCTTTACTTCTGGCTGGCTCTCACCCTATCGCTGTCATGGTGGCCAGTTCACTTACCAGCAGACTGGGAGACAGCTCAGCGCCCCAAAGCTCTGCCCCCTGCCCCCTGCTCCCTAAGAACATTGATGCCATCGACCTATGTGTGAGTGCTGTTCGTCTGACAGGACACGTGGAGCTTTTTGGAGCATGCCTCAGTGCGTAGCTAATTACCTATGTCTCACTGCACATGGCTATTAGCACTAAAGCTAAAACAGTAGCTTCCACAGGCCACCGCTGTGAGCTAGAAAAAAGAACACGAAGCGCTCCAACATACTGCAGGCTCCCACTGGTCCCTAATGTATGAAGTTGTTTCACCGATAAAAAGGCGAGTAAGCCTTACCCATAAACTCGCCCAGTCCTGCGATTTATGCTACTAAGATCACAATCGCGCTAATGCATTATTTAGCATATTTTAAAGTACCTCACTTGCTACCTTTCAGTGCTACTGATATATAGTCAGGATGTAAAAGCATTAAGGTGAGATAGTATTATTTTTTGGCTGACACAAGTAAGTCTAGTTCCCATTAAGGATTATTGACCCAGCATCCTCATACTAAGTATAGATATAACACACCTGCCTCCGAAGGCCAGGACCAATTCACTGCGCTGTTAAAAAAGTATTGGGTCCCCTCCCGATTTCTATTTTGTGTGTGTTGAATATTCAAACTAATTTCAGCATGAATCAAAGGCGACCTGAGTAAAAGCCAAATGCCAGAGTTCATGCCTGAACGTAACTAACCCTTTGTGCCACCTTTAGCAGAAAGAACTGCAACCAAACTTTCCTTATATCTGAAGATCAGTCTCTGCAATCACTGTGTTTGCACTTTGGCCCACTCATCTTTGTTTGCTTTACTGCAGCCACATTTGAGGGTTTGTGAATAAGAATTCTACTTCATTTCAGGTCTCAACATAACATCTTAATAAAGTTCAGATCAGAACTGTCATCGGGGCACCACAGATCTTCAATTCTATTCCTTTTGAAGCTTTCAAACGTGGTCTTACTCATATGGTTGGAACTGTTGCGTCTCACTACATTTTCACTTGCGCTTTCATCTCATGGATTAATGACCCGACGTTCGCTGTCTGAATTTGCTGGCGGAAAGCTGAATTCATGTTTCTCTCTTTCTGGCAGAGTGACATGTCACTCTCGTCCTGAAGCAGCAGATCCTTCATACAACATGACAATGCAAGCTCCTGCTTGACCCTTGGCGATCATGACTTTACATTATGATTATTTCAATCTTTTAACTTGATTACGGTTAAATATTTCATTTTTAACACTGCTTTCAAAGTTGTCGGACAGGACTGCACTGTATAAATATGCTTAACTATTAAATCTGGGATATTTTGTTACCGAAAGAGCTCATGTCCATTTGGATTGTTTTTTCAGTGAGGTCCGATGCAGGTCCAAGTGCATTTCTCATGGCCTTTGTGAGCCAATGTCAGTAAGCTGATATAGGAGAGAAGTTTACTTATATTTGTTATGGAAGGTAAATATGCAGGCTATCGACTATGTTGTCTGCGTCTTTTTTTAAACAAAATGAGCCTGATATTTTAAAAATCACAAAGATAAAAGAGGGTGGTCCTTAGTCTTTACTAGGGGAGGTAAAGGATATTTCACTATCGAAGATAACTTCCAGGTTCCTCCCATCGGAGCTGGAGGCAAACGTAATGTCATCCACTGTAATAATGTTAACAGATAATTTATTTACTGAGCTCTTATGTGAATTACCTGAAAATAGAACTTTCCGGGTAATCCAGGTTTCAATATCCTCATTGTTATGGATTAGTTTCATCTGGTTTTATTGCTAAGTATAATTGTGTGTCATCAGCAGCAGAAAAAATTATAGGAAATGTTTGAGAATATATGGATAGAATTCATAATTTTGTTCCAATAAAAGAGGAGTTGTGTAAAAGCACTAAAAATATATACTAACTGTGTGTCTGACTGCCTTTCGAAATGTTGTTTACAGACTAGGGAAGGTAATGACAAGTTGAAATGTGATTTCTGCAAATTTCTTTTGTGTTTACATGAATAATTATGTAATATCCTGTGTAGATTTTGAAAGTAGGTTTTAAGCAGAGTTCAGTTGGATTATTTTCTCTAACAATGTATCCTGTTCAAGGTGGATAAGCTCCAGTCTGCCATATTGTTGTTTAGTCCTCTTTGTCCCTATTGGGGCATAAGACACCGATGTTCCGCCTCCATCTGGCCTTGTCTTATGCTCCAATGTAAACATCAATGCTTGATCTCCAGCACCAGACTCTGGCTCCTTGTGTTCTCATGCAGTTCCTCATCCGTGATGATTTCAGGTCAGAAGATGTGACCGATGTATATCCGAGTTGACATTGAATGGAAGGTAGAGTACGCGCTAGACCAGCTTCCTCTGCAATGTATAGTAGCAGCACATTCATATCTGTCAACTGTTAGAGGTGGTAAGAACAACTGCAGAACGTTTAAACCCCACATAGAAAGAACCCAGATTGAACACATTTGCGATGAGGTGTTGCCTCAGGGTAGCAGGTGAACGGATGAATAAATGGTAAAAAAATAATAAAATAAGACTGCAATTAATGAAAAAATAAACAAAAGTGCATTAGCATCAGACACAAGTACTAGTAGATGCGCAACAACAGCCCTCCTATCAACAGAGACCAAGATTAATCAGCATTAATGTATGTGGCTGGCAATTTTAGTCAACAGTTTCATAATAAAAAATGATCTTCTCTCCACAGCCCTGCTATTATCAAATGAAAATACTAGTCTATACATTTATATACACACTATAGGGTTCACTCTGTAACCATCAAATTATCTCTGAATGGACTCATCCTGTTCGACTTTCATCACACACACCTATGAAGCCGTATGTGCCACAGAGATGTGACACTGTCTCCCAACAAAACGGGCTTTTTTCCAGTCACCATGGAAACATTGAATATATGCCCTCCACACCCCTTCACCCCAAAGCTTGGGGACACAATTCTATGATAAGCAGCTTTTCAACCTCGACTCCAATCTGGACTTCATGTAACTCCCAGGTCATCCAGTTATGACGCCAGTTGCCAGAGGCCATTGCGGTTCTGGTATACAGCAGCCACTATCAGTCGGTCCGTAGGGGCGGACAGAGATAGCTGCTACTTTGAGCTCCTTTTTTTCCCACCGCTCTCGACTACATAGTGCGGCGATAAAGTAATCACACCAATAACACTCTCTGGCTCTATTTCAGCACAGGAGGAACGGGACTTTGCACGGAATCTCACGCCGCCGAGAGTGGATGTCCAAGGCAATAAGACTCTCAGCCTGAGGAGCGAATTGATTCGCTAAAAATATTTTTTTGCTTCCAATGATGTGATTATTTGTATCTTAGAGGACTATGCAGCTTCATAGAGGGAAGCTCGATATTCATACACATTATGATGACGAGGAAGAGTGTTATTAACACGATTAGTGCACCAGTGTCGAGGCGTGAATTCTGCAGTGTGGTATTTGAGTGTGTTAGCACAAATATGGGGATTATTTCGCCGTCCTATTTCTAGGCTTGCTACCACTATCACCGCCTGTATTTAAACCTTGGCATCTTGGCTTATGGATATTGGAAGCACGTAAAGACGGCTTGAGATCAGATGAGTGGAGACTGCACAAGCGCTCCTCGTTCTAACCCCCTCTCTCGGCACCAATCCCCTGGAAAGGTGCCGTGCTCAGGGGAGAGTGGCCCAAAGAGTGGGCCCGATGTCCTCTGGAGCTTAGAGCAGGTGCTCTGATGGTTTATTCTGGCCTCAGAAGACACAGCCTCCCCAATCCTCTGTGATCCTCTGGATGGGCCAGGAAAAAAAGCTGCGACCAAAACAAAGCAAATGGCAGCCAGTCATGCAGGCGACATGTGAGCATCAGCAGTTTTAGAGAACAGAGAGTGGGAGGAAGGAGACTAGGCCAACACCACGTACACAGAGAACTACACACAAGCCTGTCCCTGTCAGTGCACAAACTTACTTAAAGGTAGTATTTAGCGTGGAGACATTACGGTTTGCTGCAAGTGGTGTCAGAGAGAGAGAGTGTGTGTGTGTGTGTTCGTCAGTGATCGAAAGATCCCTTTCATCTTGCTTCTGCCGCCAACCTCTACCTCAACTATCACCACAGCCATCACCCAGCAGCCGCCCACTCTCTACACGTCTCTTCCTTTGACGAGAGCGGTTTTCAAAGCCCCGACTCTCCGGTTGTTCTTTCTAACGTGAAGACAAAGAAAGTGTGCTAAACTTCTTTATTTGTAGGGCAAACAGTGAAGGCGGGTGGCAGCGAATCAAACAGAGACTGGAGGGGAGTGAGATGCAGTAAACAGACTGTGTGTGAGTAAAATATGATAGCTGAAGTTTTTTTGTACAAATTCTTTTGTTTTTGTTTTAGGTCGAACCATCATTTGAAAATGACTCTTTAAATGGAAAATAATATTCAAAACCTTATTTATTGTATAATCTACTGAAATAGGAATATATTTTTAATATTAGTTTGTCAAAAAGCCTTTTTTTAAAAATATATCTCTAGAGGGGGCGTGCCCTCGTCCATGGAGGCCGCCATGTTTTGCTGTCATGTCCGTACAATAGCCTGAATGAACAAACTAAACTCTACAGAGGGGGATTTTCCTGTTTTTAGGTTAAAGAGGGCAGAGAAAGACGATGAACAAACTCGTTGCCTTTAAAAACCAAAGAAGAAGATGATGATGATAAATGGTGAAAACATTGTTGCTGAATAACTCAGTGTTTTGATAAATGGAAGATCATACTTACTATTTAGCACAATTAAAAAATATTTAGGCGTGAAACCTCGCTGGCAGAAGAAAAACGGAGTACCGACTCGTGAAACCATTGAAAGGAAAATTATGAGGTCCAAACAGTCATCCTGGGGGATTCAACATGGGGGCAATGACAGAAGTATGGTGCAGGAAGGCTTTCCTCCATGGTGGTGGCCCAACTGCTCGTTGGGCCTTCTCTCTTAACTGGGGAAAAAAAAAATTACTCTAGCACCATTTACCGAGTTGAATCTCTTGGTGCTCAATAATTAATAACAACTGTAAACCTCCACTTGTCAAACAGGATACTTGATGCGCTTCATAATATTAGTAATAATAAAAACGATAACTTTTGTGACACTTGAAGGCCACCATAGATTCTCGGACTGTGACGCTTGAGCAGAGGTAATTTGTACATAAGTTGAGGACGTAAGTGTGATGGAAGTCGCAATGCTGAACATCACAATGAGTGTTCATCACGTCTAAGATAACATGAAGTTCATGTATGAAAGGATTTTTCAAAAATGTAAAGAAATATTTTTATTAAAACTTCTTTCCCTGTGAGGACATTAAAGGGTTTCTGGTGCATAAATAATTGAAGGGTCATGCTATGCTGAAAAAATGCATACAAAAAAAATAAACATGCAGAACACTATTTAATGTGGTTTATAAAACGATTAGATTATGTGTTAATGTCAAAATGGCCTCAGACTCCGGAGGGTTGAGTGAAGACCACCTTTCTGACATTTAATTTCTCTGATATATGTTCCCAACGTTTGCATTTCAGTTATTTTACATTCTTATCTGTTGTGCGTTTATTTGCAATTCACTCCCCAGTCTTCCTACAATTTATCAGTGTCCACAAAGAGGGCCGTTTTCTAATTTTCAGTAAAAGTGACAAACAAGAGGATCATGGGAATGGTTTTAGATCAAATACCAGACAACCTGAGGGAGGAAGCTGTAGATTAATTCTTACATATAATTAGCCTTACAATACCATTTGTAGTTGTGCAAATATGCAAATCCCCAATTCAAAAAAAATTTCAGCTCTGACTGTTCCTGAGCAGTTGTGTACAAAAACACAAACAAACAACTGTTTTCAGTCGTGTATCCGAGGTTGTAAAAGTGTCTTTTTTACGATTGGGATGGTAAATTATTATCGCAGCAGTAAGTTGGTCGGTCGGTTGATTCTACTCATGTCACCCAGCCGTGATATGATCTCATTCATGGTGAGTAATTGTTTTTTATTGTTTGTTGCCTCTGCTTGTCATGCTGTCTCTTTTTTAATCCACCGTTTTCCTTCTACGTCTGTCCAGAACTTTGATCAACTGCGGCTGTTGTAAATGTGCTCCATCAATACAATTTACATTGACATTCAGGTCTGTTGAACCATTATATATTTCTAGATTTCAGGGAATGAATTGAATACTGTACGTACTATTACAACATAGTGTGTTGACTGAGACAAGTGGCACCCAACACGCCCAGAATGTAGAGTGTTCTTCACATGTGTAGCACGAACTCTTGCGGTTGAGAACTTCACTGTTACACTCCAAAAACATTTGTGTACTTGGACATAATCGGTTGTTTCAGTGAAAAGATTTCATGTTCTTATAATACACATGATTACATGTAAGATGGTGAAATTCTGCAACTTAACTTTTGCAAGATTTAGTCTCGATGACTGATACAACCAAATATGTTTGACTAGTTTTGTGTCCAATTACAAAAAAAAAAGTTAACTCTATAGAAACCTCATTTTCTATTTTAAATTTTTCATATTTTTCCCACTCAACAGATATTCTTTTGAATAAGCTAAAAAAAATCATTGAAACTATTACTAAATGATTAAATTAGTTTCTCTCATTACGAAGCAATTCTTTTTTTCCATTTTAAGTTAGTCGTGTTTGGTAAACTACATTAAATGTAGTCATTTTAGTTTTCCAAAAATAGTCGGACTAACCCCATTAAGTAAAGTCAAACCTGCTCCAACTAAGAAAGTGGAATAAACCCTGATTATTTTTTGTGTTGGAACTTAAAAATGTAAACAAATGTAATCAGACCTAATAAATTATGTTTATTCCAGCACAAGTATATTCAGTTGGCCGTATTAATTGCTTATTACTGAAAGGACTTGTTTAATTATATGAAAATAATCTTTGAGTGCAAGCAAGTATCACACAGTAATAATCACTGCTCCATCATTGTGGCAGGGGTTAAAGCAAACATAATTTTATTTGTATATTTCATTGACTTCATGTCATTTACATTTATTTTTAAACCACACGGAGCACAAACAAAATAAATAGAAAAATTGTAATTTCATATCTTATCACAAAAAAAAAATACAAGACTTCCGTTCTTCAATCGGTGTATGGTATACGTTAAAGATTTACAAAAGAAAAATGGAGTGGCTTTAACACTTCTTGCAGTCACCAACAAAATAAGATAATAACAAACATGAATGACGGCTAAAAGAGAAGAACTACAGGATCTGAAGGGACAGAAAAAGGTCGAGGTGGATTGCTGATCTTAAACCTGTGGAATGGATTTAAGCTTATGGTGGAGTTGTTTGTTGCGTATGTGATGATAAATGGTTTCCGTACATACCTATTAACGATGAACATGAAGCATCATTCGTCATGGCTATCGCTAACCTTAATGAGTCAAAATAATTCTTAAATTGATGTGCATGCATGGGATTGGTTAACTTTAAAATTGGGCTATTTGGGGACGTTGGCCAAAGTTGGAGTGGTTGTATTAGCAGTAATGCTCAGGCCCGCTCCTTCCTATATGCAGAGTACGTGCTTCCTGAGGGCTACCAGCGTTTTGGAGGACATCAAGTCAGCTTACGTGAACACAGTGTAATAAGATTTAAACCGCGGGCACACAGTGTGCATCCAAGACCCCGAGGAACACTTTCTTTGTTTACGTTTTACATTATATTAAAAAAATAGTTGTTTGCTAATTTGGGTGCACACCGTCGTGTCCCTGGGGTGACTCTTGGAGGGGACATACTAGCAATGTGTGTCTTCCTGAAGCTAGCTGATAGGGTAACCTGGAACACCTGTGGCGCCCTGGAGTTCCTGTTTACCTAAGGTCATGCTCTGGACAAATCACTCTCTCTCTCCACTTCCAACAAGCAAAATCATCATGGTTGTGGTTCGGCTGTTTTGCACCTCACAACATCCTCACGCACATTCTCCACTCATGCACACTTTACACCACCGACTCTACTGAATTCCCACATCCATATTGTTAATATTTGGTTTAGTTTATTTGTTTTGCACTCATTTGGCTTAATTTGATTTGATTAATAAAAACTTTTATTTATAGTTAAACGTGGAGTGTCTCCGCTTTTCTTTTCTTTTTTGGTGTACCCATCTGGGCCTCGTCCATTTAGGTTATTTTGTAAAGACGGTATTGTGTGCCTTAAGCAAAAAAAAAAAAAAATATATATATATATATATTACATAAAAAAATAAAGGGAACACTTAAAGGTGGCCTTCCAACTTCACCTGTAAAACCATCCCTTAATAGAAGTTCCTTGTCTTGCTAATTGCCTCTCCTTTCCATCTGTTGTCTGTCCCATTTGTACAACATCAGGTGAAATCGATTCACAACCATTACTGCTTCCTGACTGAACAGGGTGATATCCCAGAGGTGTGATTGGCTTGGAGTTACACTGTGATGATTATGTATTCCTTTTGAAGTTTTTGAGTAGTGTGTATATATATATGTGTGTGTGTGTGTGTGTGTGTGTGTATTTATATATAAATATTTAAACATGTCTATAAGATATTATACTATTATATAGTATGTCTTCATATTTAGTCACCTTTAGAATGTCTGTCGGTTGGAGCTGCTGTAACAACTAAATATCCCCTTTGGGGATTAATATAGTCTCTATCTATAGTGATTCTACTAGCTAGTTAGTTGGTTGGTCTGCGTTTTTGGCTTTATTCTGGTGCTGTGTTGGTTTGTGGGGGATACACCATCTGTTCTCCTGTTTGATTGTACCATGATATTGGATTTCCATGTATCATTTTAAAGGTTCGTCTTTGCTGTCTGAATACACATCAGAGGTTTCTCTGTCAGGCTGTAGGACAATTCCCCTTAGGGTTGTGTTTGTTTGTTGTTTTTGTAGTCTTGTGAGGAGTGTTGGTTTTCTGTTGATGACCATCTCTGGGGCATATCCGTGGAATTTTGTGGGGTGGCTTCTTCACGGGTTGCTTCAACGTTCCACTGGTTTCATTTCTCAATGCACTCCACTTCAGAACTGCATTAAGACCAGGGTTGAGTTTTAGCAGGCTTCTGATGGGCAGTTACGGGGGGGGGGCTGTGCAAGTGAGTGTGCCCACAGGTTTGATTATCGAACAAGAGAGGGAGCTGTTGGCTCTGCAGGTGTAGCAAGAGAAGTTGCAATTGTAAAAAATTAATTTGCGGTTGCAGTTAATTAGAGAGGGTAAGATTGCTTCAGGGGGATTTACTAATCCTGATCCTGTGGATACTGTGTCAGCTGGTTTTGACATCTCATTGTCAGCATTGGTGCTCAGATGCTGAGGTTAATCACTTTGACAGTTTATGTGAACTGATTATATTGGAACAATTTTAAAACTCTATTTCTCCATGAATAGCTGCGTATGTAAACGAGTGTGAGCGTCCACTGAGCTCAAAGCAGCTGAACTGGCCGATGATTTTGTGTTGATTCATAAGGGAGATTTCACAGAGATGTGCTCCGGATGTGAGTGGAGACGGATTTGATAATCAAAATATATTTTTTTGCTAATTTGGTTGCACACATTTTAACATGCTATCCCTGTCATTTATGTCATTTATGTTGCATTTAAGTGACTCTGTTTCTTACCGAGCTCAAATAGACCTTCCCAAGGGAAAACATGGCCTTTTAGTGGAAGAGCTCGTCAGGGAGATGAGGAGGCGGGACTTCCTCTTTAGAATAAATTTATTAAACTTTATTGAAGTCTTTTTTACTGTGAAGTTGTTCAAGAATAACTTTCTATTTTTGTACATATATTCAATTTCAAATGTTATGCTCTTTATTGTTAATTGTAAATATTTCTATTTTGAGTAGATGTTCAATGTTAACTTCCCCCTCGTGTCTGTGTCTTGGACTAGTCCGTCAATATTATGTTATGTCTTTTGGTACAGTAGTTCTGTTCAGCTCAGGACATTTCTCCTCTTTGTATTTTTCTTTCACCGTATTATGTAATATTAGATTACCATTTGTAACCTAATTTTTTAGATTCATTTAAGAAATGTTCCTTTTCGACACCTTTGTCCCACTGCAATGTGTTTGATCCCTGACACACCACCATCCCCTGCTCTGAAAAAGGTTACTTTGATGTTACCTCATCAACCTTTTCTTCCTGTTTCGTAGTACAAGTCACTGATTTTTGTATCCCTTAAGGTGGAATAACACACTCACAATCACGTTCAGGGGAAACAATGCAAACATGCATTCAGCTAACCTGTTTACTCCCACTAAAGCCATGGAGCATGAAATACATCCTGCTCCCTGGTGACACTACACAAGCAAAGCCACACTCTTTATGATGCTTATTACAAAGCCTCCACACTCTGTCTGAGAGCAAAGAGGAGAAAAGAAGAGGGAACAGGGGGGGAAACTTCGCCTTTCAAGTGTCAATAGTTTGATCTTTCCTGCAACACAGACGAAAAAAAACAAACAGGAAATCAACGGTTCACCAGCTTGCTAGTAAAGAAAAGAATATACAAATGTTTATTGATACTAAAGATTCGTGTGTGTGTGTGTGCGTGTGTGTGTGTGTGTGTGTGTGTGTGTTGACACTAACTAGACTCTCCTTTTAATAGATCACTATTATTGACAGCTCGCTAAACCCCGCCCCCATCATAGACTCACAAACAACCTAGACATTGACGGCTTGAACATTAACTCCAGAGCCACGAGAACCAGGATGCGCCCATAGAACCCATCACCTTCATCAGAGGTGGAGAAAAGGTATAACGCCAGCATAGCTCCACAGGTGGGCTTCTTACCACTGTACGGGACTGCTTGCTCCAGGTTGAGCTCAGAAGGCAGCTTAAGTTTCCAGGAAATGTTTCTGCCACCACAGTCCACCCTGACATGGTGGTAATATTGGACACTGCAAAAGCATTTAGTCATACTAAATGACTTTCCACTGGAAAGACAATATTGAGGAAGTCAATGAGCGGAAAAAGAAGTAAATACACAGAGCCGGCTGGTTCACTTCTGAAGATCGTCAAAATCCTTAGAAAAACAGAACAGCAATGCATAAGAGCCAGCAGAAGGATACCTGAGGCAGAAGCAAAGGCCCCATGGTGGTTACGAATCCCAGAGCGGACATCAGCCCTGTATTTTGAGATGGGCCGGAGACTGATCAACCCGCAGTTGCGTCGCCCAACCAAGGGGGTCTGATGACCTTGTGTTCATCACTGTAATCATGTACAAGTAGCACCAGAAGGTCAACTGAAGACTAAGACCTGTCACCGTGCGAATACTGCATACACTATGTACTCCATACAATTTCTAGTAATTCTGTATTTTGGGGGGCAGCTGTAGGTCAGTTGGGAAGTTGATAGTTCGATCCCTAGACCGCCCGTGCAGTCTACACATCATGAGGTCTTCAAGCAAGACCCTGAGAACCAATGGGCTCCCTAAGGACTGTCCACTGCATCTTAGGGTTGGGTCAAATGCAAAGAACTAATGTTGTCTCGTCAACGAACGTGACGCAATATTTTTTTGCTCAGTGCGATTCCATGCAAAGTGAATGCAAAAACTGTGCAACATGAAAGCCTGTCTGCTTTGTGAATCCCAAAAAGTCAAACGCCACATGGCCGAATGTCAGTAGGCGAGGATGCAGACGTGAAGGAAGTTTATCGCAGCTGTCGGTGTTTGTATCTGGATAATATGAACTCACATGGCGTTTGATTATCAGATGCGTCTACGTCTTCAAAAACAAAGCAGCAGTTTATTTTGTTCATGGTTGATAATCGAGAGAAAGAGTTGAAAACTTTCACATATATTACTTATTTATATATATTTTGCAACAAGGCTTTGTGCTCCACACATGCTCTATGAATAAAGATCAATATCTAAGGATCACAGGGGTTTATCTCCTACTTTCCTTCATTTTTGGATATTGACATACCTAAAAGTCATTCTTGGATATCGTGTATAAACACGTTATACTGAGCTTAAAGTCTGAGAGGTCTACAGTGTGAATATCTAACGTTCAAAATAACTGAGAGGAGATGAGTGGGCTTTGAGTGAAGAGATTTCAACTCAGAAAATTCAAATCAGCAATTTTCTGCCACTTCCTCTCTTGCACCTTTTGAAGCAGTGTTACTTTTTGTTATGATGTAGTTTTTACTGAAGCACCAAACACCAAATTCTCCCAGGGCCTACAGAAGAAGCCTTGAATTACCAACTAAAGTTGATAACCTCTGTTGTGATACTCTGGGGTTTTAGTTGTTTTTTTTAGGTTTTGTTGTGCCAGCTCAGGAAGCCTTTGAACTTACTGAGTAAACCCTGCAGTGCCGAGCCTTTAGGGGGCACATCGGCCATGTTCAAAACAGATGAAGATCATACCTTGGTATTCATCACACAGTTCTCAAAAACACCTCTGCCATAATGAGATACAGTTTAATTTATGGCGTAAAGCCAAATAAAACAAAAATATCTGCAGAGAGTAATGAGGGCAGAGCCAAGGCATTACACTCCAACTACAACTAGGTCAACATTGACCCCGATATTTTAATTAGAATTGGTTTAAAAGCCCAGTCAGAAGTCAAATTTTCCATATAACCCCATTCAGCTTGAAAACTCCCAAACCGATAAACACTTCATTGAGTAGCGGAGGCGTCGAATAAACCTTTTCATAAACTGGACTGTAGCATGCAAAGTGGACAAATCAACAAATTCCCAAAGATTTAAACGTCAGAAATAATAAACTTTACAAGTCCAAGAAAAGCTGTCAGGACAGAAGAGGAAAAGTTAAAAACTGCCAGAAAACTTTAAAGATATCGAAAGGTAAATCCTCGATTAGAAAATAGGATCAGAACCAACATCTCCTTCAATGAAACAGTGAATGAAGTCATTGGAGGAAGACCCCTGAGGAAGGTCTCTGACCACTGAAGAAGACAACTGGTGATGGTCTCTGACCATTCAGTTCAAATTTATTTGTCCTGGAAAGGAAATTTGTTTTGCAGCATAGTGCGATGACATAAAAGAGACAAACGCGAAGTAACATAAGCTCAGCAGAACTACATCAATGAGCTAGCACAATCATAACATTTTTAAAAAACAATAAATATAAATAAATAAAGCAGCAATACTACTATACATTAAAATGTGCATATATACTTATATACACCACACATGCATACACATCCATACATATATTTGCATATACACATACACATATATAAACAATAATAAAATGCTACATAATAACAATCCTCCTGCCTTAAGAGTGAAGACTGGTATGACCAGCAAAAACTGATTTAAATATTGGACCCAAGCATTACCTCATATTCCTAACATTAAAAAGGCTGATGGCTCTTGGGATGAACGAGTGTTTGTACCTGTTGGTCTTGACTGAGGGGAATCTGAAGCGAGTACCGAGAGAGCGAGAGATTCAAACTCCTCATGAAGAGGGGGTGTGTTGTCAGACAAGATGGAATTCACCACCTGACTGTTGTACAGAACAGACAGGCTTACACTGCTGGACTCCTATGATTTATATTGCTTACATTCACTATTTGTTCCAGTGCATTCTTGGATTTGATGTTCAGACTGCCAAACCAACAGATGAGGGAAAATGTGAGGATTTATTTTCACCGTGGAGGAAGACCACTGGTGAAGATCTCTCACTATGGAGGAAGACCACTGGTGAAGATCTCTTACTATGGAGGAAGATCACTGGTGAATGTCTCTGACCACCTAGTAGGACCACTGGTCAAGAGATCTCTGACGTTGGCATAGATCTGGGTTTTCATGATCAATCGTGTGATGAATTTGGCACTTAATGTTACCTCACATCATGCTGATGTTAACGTAGCATTGGTCAAATTAAGTCCGAATTTGGTACGTATGATTCGATTCGAGGAGATCTATCTTGTACACAGTGTTTTTTACTCTAATAGTTCATGTTTTATGCACTAGGGGGAGCTTTTACAAAAAAGAACAGTTTTAAGGACATAATATTCCAGTTATTGGTCATTGGTTGGTGTATATGTATTGACTCCTGAGGTGCTATGGTGTAAATATATATTTTTTACTCTAGTAGTTCATGCTGCAGTCACTAGGGGGGCTTTGTTATGAAAAACTGTTTTCCAAACTTTTTTCCAAACTTACCTCCATAAATTTTCATGGATGATTTTAAAACTTTGTATTCCAAAAGACCTTCAGCAAGGAAGAACTGCATTGATTTTGAGAAAGTTAGGTTTTATATTTCTGAAACTGAGTCTGAACCTTTTCATCTTCAACGAGGAACTCATCAAGGATGCCCTTTAAGCCCCCTACTTTTTTAGCTGGCCATAAAGCCTCAAGCAATCATGCTCAATAGGCGTGGAGTTGAACATAAAGTATCCCTTTATGCAGATGATCTCCCGTCGACTCAATTTTGTCTTTCTTAATCTACACACATTTTATTTACTCTTTTTCTGATGGGTGTTTGTATAATATGTTAGTCTACTACTTTCTTTAATTGTTTATTTAATTTCCCATCCCTCTTTCCTGAATGAACATTTGACTTCCAGCTCATAACTCTTGAGACTTCAGGAGGAAAAAATTGCTTGCTTCTTCAAGTCCGGCTTATTCAGGGGACATTTAGGGTTAGGATTTTGAGGAATAGGATTTTATGTTAATAACTTGAATATGGATGTGCTCAGCAAAATTGATACATTTCTTGTATACTTGTGTAAGTAAATTTGTTTGTGTGGTCGTTATTTGTAATCTCAACCCCTAGTAGGGAAACCTTTTTTGGCCATGCACTCAAAATGCCTGTGCTTACGGCTGACGTTTGAAAACAAATAAATAATATTTTGAGAGAAAAAAGAAAAGCCACAATGCCAACATGGGGGACATTGGCAAGATCGACATGCAGATCCACCTCTACCATACCTCACAAATGACCGGGTCATCTACAGGCGGGCTGTATCACTATAGAACCTCAGGATCTGGATGTTCAGGGGTGCCAACAGCAAGAAGCCAGTCATGCCTCCCCCAAGAGGAGTTCAGCATCTCCAAGCAGCCTTAGCACCTGTTGACGTCCCCAAGCCTGTCCAGGGACACCGCAGCTACACCCCAGAAGATAATATGCAGTTTGACCTGTCCCTGTTCTATGCACCTTTGTACACCACTCGCCAGACCTGCAAGTACTGTGGCAGAAAGAGGCACAGCTTGAGGTCCAACATGGTCTGATGGTGCACCTGTGCCTCAATGCTGAGCACCATTGCTTCATCAAGCACCATGAAGCTGTTGCCTAAGTGAATGAATTTTGCTACGTGTGTGATATTTGTGAAAATACCAGTTTTAGTACCTATGAATGTAAATGAGTATGTGCAAATAAATGTTCTGTTAACGTTGTGTTTTTTAAATATCTTTTATAGATACACTTTTTTCGAATTTTGTTATTTCCCAAGACAGGAGACGCTCCATATACGGTAACTTCCTTGACCTTGATTTGCAACATAAATCTGAAGACTTTGAAAAAGTCACTTAGGTAAAAGAAAGTCTTATAATATCCTCGTGAATCACACTAGGGTTGAAATTTTGGATTCCCAAGTATTTCAAACAAATTCCTTATAATGGGTTAATCGGGATATTTTGGCTTTTTTTCATGTGTCTTCATGCTTACCACATGCAACTAAGAATGCTCCTGAAAAAAGTATGTGCCGCCTCTGAAGCAGCCAGTCAGAGGCTGCATGGATAATGCTAATTTGTTATGTGATTCAATTCCCTTTTTACCACTTTTGGGTCAAAAATATCCATTATTTAATCAATCGCATGAGGCTTTAACTAGCTAAGTACTGTTAGCTTTTCATTAAAAATCACTTCTGAGAGTTTAGAATAAATCATATATAAAGGGAGAGTCAGACTGTGCAACTGACGGTAAGATTATTAATTATTTTTCATCTGATGATACACAATAATAAAGTTATGAATAATATATTGCACATCTGTTACACACAGACGTACTTTCTCACCAGCACAAGTAGGTCGTGGGTGTGCGGATATGTTGCTCCGGAAGAAGAATGCTCTGGGGCGCAGACACCGAACCTCTGATGGAGCAAACGGAAGTCCATCACGAAGAATAAGAACAAAAACAAAAAAAAAAGCAACTACTCTCCTGTGTACACATGCTCCTCAAGTATCTTCATGTCCCCAATGGTTGAAAGGAGCTGTCTGTTGCCCTCAGTATAGATCTTCTTCCTCCTTTTCTAACAACATTCTTATCTTTTCAAAGGGAATACTACAGGACCGAATATACCTCAAGGTCCAGCTTTTCACGCCTTTTGCTCGAATAGACTAGATATTGCAACTCCAAAAGCATATATTTTCACTGGGAGTCTCGCTGTTTCCGCTTGTCAGGCTCGTCCGAGAAATATCTTGAAAGTATGGAAATAAGAACACACAACTACAACTGCTGAGGTGCATGGCACATAATTTATTTCCTCTGCATCAAAAGTGGGCTGGGGAATGTGAGATATGAACTGAATAAAATGTTGTTTTAGGAAGAGAACTGACTGCAAATATGCCTGGAAAAAGTGGGTGTAGAAGTTTCCAAGATACTGCGTGAGTATTTTCTGACACTGAATAAATATGTGTGGCTCAGACATACTGTACCTGTAAGCAATCGTACTGCTCCCGAAGTTTCTAAATTCCAAGTCATGACAGCATCTCCGAGCCATATCTTCCTCCTCTGGCTCAGTTCCTTCATTTCATGATGCACCTCAAACCAGCTTCCATAAAACTCGAATCCTACCTGGCTCGGTTCCTTTTCCTCTTCAATGCCTTTCAAAAACACTCGCCGGTGTTTTGCAGACAATTATAGCACATTATACAGGAGCATGAAAAGTGAAACTGTCAACTTAACAGTTGAGCAAGGCTGTAATTTGACTAGTAAACCAACCCATATATACTTATTTATCCACCACTTAGACATTTAAAGCCTGTCTGTAAAATCTAGGTTTTTTTTTTTTGTGTACAATCGGCTGAAAATAAGAGTATTAGTTTTAATGTGAACGTGATCTACACACCCCACTGACCTCATCACAATCCCTCCGTTTTACACACTCAAACCGCCTCCTCCTCCCCTGGACTAAGCTCAGCACTATGGGTGATCGGGCCTTCCCTTCTGCTACCCCTCGTCTGTGGAATACCCTTCCGGACCATCTGAGGGCTCCATAGACGACTGAGACTTTTAAAAAAGGACTTAAAACTTTCCTTTTTATCAGAGCCTATGGCTTTTAATTAACATTGCTGCTCTTTGTTCCTATTTTTAAATTATTATTCTTATATTTTTTTATTGATGCTTTTATCTGCCTTGTAGCACTTTGAGATCTAATCCAAATGTAAAGTGTGTTTTAAATACAATGTATTATTATTATTATTATTATTTTATAACGTTAGCTTAGAAAAAGCCCTTTACATCTCCAAAGTGGGCGGATCTTCTTCCATGAAGTGGCCGTATCGATCTGCCATTTTTGTAGAGTATAGTCTGAATGGACAATATGAACACTGACACCAGTTAAGGTTTTTCCATCTTGAAGAAATGCGTCACCTCTAAAAGCCAACGAGAAAGAAAATTAGTATTTTGTTGCTGTATAGCGGTTTGGTGTTTGATAAATGGAGGATCATATTCAAGAAAAAGAAACTGAATGTGGTACCACGCCATCAAAGGCAAAATGATGATGCAACTCGTGACTCAGTTGTAATCTATCTAAAGGAATGTAATCACTTGACATGATACTCAGTGTGGCTGTAGATGATGAAATCCATTTCATGACACTTGAAGGCAGGCAGGTTCTTGAATCGGGAGGTGTTAACTGAAGTGTGAATCTGGAACTCAACGGTAGATGCCACTAAATTGGCGAGTGACACGAGTGAGTGGCGAGTGAGTTCATTCATATTAATGTAAAAATATTATAATTTATATAATGTAGCCTGTAATGGTATTTGCTTTAATGCAGCTTAGGACCAAACCCGTCAGTGATTGATTCACTACTGTAAGCAGTGTCGTATGAGTGAAATTCTACGTAACAGTCTATATACACCTACAGACACTTTCATTTACAAATTAGAAGATGTTGAGATACACAGAAGTATTGCAGGGACATTAATAAATCCATCTGTCAGTTTTTATCACTCAATTATTAAATACTTGTGCAAATACAGGGCGTCACGTAGTTCGGTGCTGCGAAGGAGAATGGAGGAGATCAGAGCCCATAGACTGTGAGGTGTGTAGATCCGTGAAGTTAAAAGGTGGAGGACGGTCTAAGTAATTATGTCAATGATGAGAGGACAGTAACTATGGACATAATGTTGTTTGGGAATGCGTATAATTAAATACCATGACTGCTCTGAATATAGGGAGAGGAAAACACAATTATGGCTCCAAATCTTAGGCTACCAAATAAGGAGTATAAGTAATTCACTTAACTAGGGCTCAGTGGGCTGTGCAAAGACGCTGAAGTGGAAGGCAATAGAGACGACAGGCTATGAAGTATTTTACAGAGACAGAGAAAATTTGTCGGAGTTTTCGGTCTCAACGATTCTTATCATAATAACGCCTACCTTTGGTAGCATTGTGCATTGGCGGAGGTTTGCGTTCTGAGTGCATTTTCTAGTAATGTCTATAAAACAGGAAGCTATATGTCTACATATATTTATTGTCTTTTTCCTTTGTTATGCATTATGTGCCACCGGCATCATTTTTGGGGTCAAATTTATTTTCAGGTGGACTACGGAAGTCACAACCGCGAAAAGACGGAATGTTACATCCCATTTTTATGCAGATGATACTCAGATCAATCTTGACGTCACAGGGCCAGACAATGGAGCAGACTGGGGGCAGTATCTTTGATGTGGCAGACTGGGGTGGAGGTTACACTTTTTAAAAAAGAAAAAATCCGAGGGTGTGTTCCAATTATAAAAGGGTTAACACCTCACAGACTCACAATCTTCTCTCTTGTCTCTGATTCTGTTCTCGACTCATTTACGGACACATCTTAAGGCGCAGCCGAGGTGAGGGTTAGTCCAGTTGTTGGAACTTAGAATTGCAGCTCGGCTCTTTGCAGATGATTTGGTTCTGTTAGCTGCATCATCAGTACGTGATCTCCAGCACACATTCAACTGCACATTTTTCAACTGAGTATGAAGAGGCTGTCCATGTCACTTCCTCCATGGTTTTCTGCCGTAAAAGTGTTGATTGTCCCCTCTGAGTTTTGGGTGAGTTGCTGCCTCAAGAGAAGGAGTGTAGGAGCTTTATCGGAAGGAGAACCAGAGGCAGACAGGGTTTGCTAAATAATAATAATAATAATACATTTAATTTATAATATCTGGCCAGGGAAGGCTTCGGGATCCCTGGGATGACCTGGCGAGTGTTGCTGGGGAGAGGGATATTTGGAATACCCATTTTAGTCTGCTGCAAGCTTAACCCAACCTCATCGTACAAATACGTGTATGTATGTATGCGAGACAATCAAAATGTCACCACTGTAAATGAGGTGACTTAAAAATACGGATAGAACAAGAAACGTGTAATCCCAGGAATGAACCATGCATTATATTTACAGATCAGCACAGGAGGAGCAGCGGGGACGTTTGTACTGATTTTTTTCAGCCTTGATATCGCAGTACAAAAGCAGCATTGTCCAGCATCAGCTGCCATTCTCCGTCTCAGGGGGACAAAGAGAGAGGATAATTGTTTACCTTCACACTGTGCGTAAAGTTTTTCCCATCAACAACCAGCTCTGATGACAGTAGGTGGGTTTAAATGGACAGAAAAATTCCGAAAAGACTCGGAAAAGACGCCTAATCAGAAAGAAACATCACGTAGATGTAAACAGCATGTAAACACACTTAGGCCCTTAGTATGTTTGGGTAATTTGGGTCTGGGTTTTCGGGACGAATTGGGTGATGAGGAGTTTCTGCTTTAGACGTTACGGATGTGAACATTTTACGTAAGATGAATGAAGTAATTAAATAGGTGGAAGACCGCTGTGAAAGTCTCTGACCATCGGTGGATCTGGGTTTTCAGAATAAAAGCACGTGATGAGTTTCTGTTTGAAGCGCTAAGGCAGACTATGTTGATGTTGATATAACATTTCTGGAAAGTTTACCTCACACCACGGCCTCGCTAATGACTTAATGTCAACCTTGTCATGTCGTAACGTCAGAGTAAAACCCCTCAGAGGTAACGACAACGCCTCTCTCCCTCCTGCCTCCGACACAGAAGCAAACAAAGACTTATTATGGAGCTGTCTCTTCATTAAAAGCATCACAATAACAGCAAAAGCCTATTTGATCACACCGTAGAGACCCACCCTCTGATGAAACTCCTCATCTATCGGTCACTTTTGCGCTCGTCACACAGCTGTTGCCAGCTCTTCTGATTGATGTCCCGGCGGTTGCGAACACCATTTCCGAATCAGACCACTGCTCATGTGAACAATCGATACAGGAATAATCTTTCGGAATTATTTTATCCTGAAAGGAGGAAAATGGCCCTGTTAAACCCACTTAATGATAGCGGTGACTCTTGCACAAGGGCCTTTAGTCCCCCGCCTCCTCGAACACAAAGACGACTCCCCACTGTCCATGTTGACTGCTGCGACAGCAATCACCGGAGGGCCCCCTGGAAAACGGCACCTCCTGATGTTGATCTGTGCACATGCTGTGGAAAGGAGAACAGAAGATACTTCACACATGGTGCATGTGAGTGCAGGTTCTTATCATGTCTGTGAGCTCATGTTTTATTCTTTCTCTCCTGTAAACAAAGGTTGGACTGTTGGGATGTTGGTCCGGGCATGAATTTCACACACACACACACACACAATTCATCCAAACAGATACTCATCTCCAGTTTTGTCTCCCTACCATGTAGCTTTCTATCTGCAAAATGCTGATATTGTCACTCTAGCATCACACACACACACACACACACACACAGAGCATATCCATAGGCTTCTGTGAGTAAACACGTTTGGATCCATCTTCCCTGATCATCTTATCATGAATAGGCCTTCAGGGAGGTAAGCACGCATGGTCTTCCTCACCCCCCATATATGCTGATAACACATTTCTCCCATAATGCCCTTCAACCCTACAGATTCATATCTCAGTCATTAAAGATGGCTACAAAGACTGACTGAATGAAACACACCCTTACCACTTTTCTTTTTTGAAGAAGATAATTGGCACATCTTGAGATTTTCCATCGCTGCCATATTTTTTTCTTCTGCCACCAACGACAAACATAAATTCTCATTATTGACGAGAAATTCTCTGAGGGCTTCGTATTGTCAGAAAACATTATTTTTAATTAACTTATCTTGATAAATTCGGCTAACAGTTATCCTTTCCAGGTACTGTGTCCATCTCAAAAGTGCTTTATTTCTTACATTTCTATTACACACTGAAAACCATGAAAAGTTGATTTAATAAAACAGTTGAAAGTGTGTCTTTGAGAGTTTAAGGTGACTTTCACAAGATTTTTTTTAATTAAAAAATTTTTTTTTCTTTATGTAGAATAACTTATCAACTCAATATTGTAAATTAAAGAACTATTCATTTTTAAGTGTATTTCACTTGGAATCTTTTGGTTTTCAGTACAAATGGAAAGAAATATAGATAACTTAATTACTTTTGACAAAAAGTATGTAGTTGCTCAATAACAGATTCTTCACTTCAGGAAACCGTTTAGTTTTTAAAGTCAAAGAAATTGTACAGACTCTACTAAATTGTACAGACTCGACATTCATGATAATAACGTTAAAATCCCTCTCTACAGCCAATGTTTGGATTGTCCCCTCAAACTACTTTACAAACAAACATGGCAACGGAACATGGTAGATTCCATGGAATAGGACCCGCCCCCCTCCGGAGATATAAAGGGCTTTCTAAAAACTAATGTTCAAAAAAAATATTTTTATTATCAGGTAATTATACACTAAAAAAAAAACAAAGTAATGAAAATCATATTCCATTTATTCAAAGTAAGATACCTAAGTTTTACGCACTGTACCTTTTTAAGTCAATCTACTATCTTCATCTCTGCTTTTCTATAACTTCATATTTTACACTGGAATGTCCTGACCAGTATGATTTTGTATCATAGTTTGGAATGATTAAAGTGAAGTTGGTACGTACAGTACACTTTTACAAAGCACTCTTTGTATGTCACTTTTCATTAGGGGTTCCAGAAGTTCCGATCCAAGGATGAATGAGTATCATCAGTCTGAATTATTCTGTTGAGACACTTTGTTTTCTGTGTGCTCTGAGGAAACAGCTGTGCTTTTTACCGAGAACTTTGGTTTTTCAAACTCCATCTGTAACTGATTTTCAAATCCAAGACAAAATGAACTCAAGGAGGCTTTTATGGTTGTAACAGCCAGCACGCGTTCAGGGACACCATATTCACTTGTGATCAAACAATTGTGCGCCTGCTCTCTCATGCCAAGTGATTATTTGTGCGTTTGATAGAAATGTTATAATGCGCTCACGACAATAACAACAAATAAGGGAGATGGCTTCTTTGCCATTTTACTTTTTTTCATGTCTGATTACGCGGCACACTTGATTCGTCTCATTTCAGGGATGAGCAGGACCGAGATGGTAGCGCCGTGATTCAGGGTCTCGGTACCATCATTTCAATTCAATTAGCTTTAATTAGCACAAAGGAGGGAAATAGGAAGAAAAAAACAGCAACCTCAAAGGATCCTCCAAGAATGAAATAAATTAATCATGAGTGAAAACGTATCAAATCAGCCAGCTTTATATGAAGAGATATTAAATCCAAGGGCTGGAAGACGCACAAATGGAATGAGTCGTACGGATATTTAAAAGGCATTAAAACTTTATTGGATTCAAATCATGATAACAGGCTGGCTGTTATTTCATAATATTTGGTTTGTTACACCCCATTAACATCTGTCTGCTGAAAGATGTTTTCAATTCACCTTTAAATGGGGAATTCATTTCCATCTAACCAGTTATTTAGATCAAATCAGGACAGACAGAATGCAGTTATGATGAATGTTTCTTACAGCAGATGCTACGTGTGAAAATGACCCCCCGTTGGAGTCTGGACACTGGTGGTGGTGGTGGCTTATGACTCTGCAGAGACTGATGAATGATAAAGGTGATGGATCTGTGAGGACGGGGTGGAGATGATGAGATGGCGGGCACATGAACCAGCCGCATGAAGGAACTAGATGATATTTAGCTGCAGAGAGATGATAGGCTGATTATAGATATAGCTGATGAGAAATGCTGATCCCAATTTATCCCCCAGATCATGAACACTGAGCAAGTGTGAAAGTTGAGAGTGAAAGAGAGGTATGAGCAGAATCCGTGGCCTGAGTGTGAAACAGGAATGCCGTTTTATCCAGACTTTTGCGAAAGCTTCATTTGATTTAAAAATTGTGTATCTGGAATATTGACTATATTATATTTTACATCTTACAATAACCTTAGAGACCTGCAGTTTTTGGCCCCCCATGCTGATTAGGCCTGAGACCTCCCTGCCAGGAGTGTGGAAGGCAATGGGGGGCATTGCCTACCGGATCCTTCCGGTCTAGTAGCCTCATCTATGATAAATAAAATGCAGATTATGCAACAGTAGGAGTTTGATAGGATCCTTCTCTGCAGAGCAAACATTTGTCCGGCGCTGTAAGGCACCCAGATTTTCATTCTACATTCTGAGGTGGCTGGATAACTTGAAATAAAAGAGACCTGTAGATTCGGCTGAAGATAATCTTCTGACTAATGTTGTCCTCACAGTCTCTGAAAGAGATCAAGTTGGGTTTGTCTGCAGAAAGGTCCTGGGATTCTGAAGAAAGCAGGATGTCCGGTACACAATTCAGGTCTTCTGACATTATAATATCGTTTAATTTCATCTATAGTTACTGTATTTCCTCTGAAGACTCATCGCTACTAAATATCTCTATTAGTCTATTAGTCAGAAAACCTCGATGCACCAACTTCTCCCTGCATGTCTTTTATTCTTGTAATTCATGCTTTTATTTTGTCAGATGTATCCGTTCAGCACTTTGGTCAACCCATTTGGTTGTTTAAATTTGATACTTTAATAAACTTTGACTTGACTTGACATTTGAGTTTAATTTGATACATAAAAATGAAGATTTACCTTTAGCTTTTTATATGATTTTCTGAATAATTCACATTTCACTGTAGGCCCCGAGACAGTCTGAGACTGGACTATTTGAGAAGAGCTGCATTTTTCCCGTTTACGTGGAGACGAGTGTAAAAGATTTCACTCAGAGTTTTCAAAACAGAAGTCACAGCACTTCTAATCATTCTTTCTCTAAACTGCTCCCTACAGCACACATATTGTTATTTTTCATCGTTGCTTGTGTATCTGGAGCCCTATTACCTGCTCCTCGGTGGTTCGGCTTTCTCCGATTGAAAATCCTGCCTCATACGGAACGCTTATCTTCAAAGTGTTATTTCTGGTCTGTGAAAGATCCGTCTTTTGCATTTTACAAGTGTTAAGATCCAGCTTACGGTGCTCATAATTTGTAAAGACTGTCTTTGAGAAAAAGTTGTTTTTGAGTGCACGTCCCTCAGAAGTGGGTAAAGAAACTGTGGACCGGTCTTGTGTACTGATTCATCTTCTGTGTGCACAGGTTGGACTCTGATTGCTCTAATGTTGCTTAAATATTCACAAATAATAGTCAAGTATCATTTTAAGGCTAAGCATAAGACTCTAACAGAAAATGTTATAAATGCAACCACAAACCATCCAGTGGTAATGAATAAAAATATTGATACCTTTAACCCCTAAGGATCCATGGTGACACCTTTAAATGTTGTTTTAAGTTCTTTATAGAGACTTATTCTTGTTTTTTTAACTAATTAAGTCAAGATTTTACGGTACACAGACCAGTCACGAAGCAAGAAAAAGGTACCACAGCTCCACCATCATTAACTAAGAGAGTTTGTATAGAGTTGCACGATGTTTGCAGTCCAGGTTGGACACTGACCTGTCAAATGTGGAAAAATGACGCTGGTGTAAATTATTAAAAGTATATGCAACAACCACTCTGTGCGAAACACGATGACTTACAAAATAACTGGCTATATATCAATTCTGTGAAACACTTAATAATTTATAACAAATACATTATTATTATAAATAAGTTATAATCTAGTTTTCAACAAGCAATGCAGGTTTATTGTTTAGCAGAATCCATTCTCTGCAGCGATGATTTAACATCAGCCTGCATGTTAGAGCGGCAGTTTAATCAGATATTTGCTAATCTGCTGATGCAATTTAACCAACAATAGGAGTATGACTGGGTCGCGGCATCTTTTGGGGTCAAGTCAACTCTGTTCCCAACAAGGAGGTTGATGGAAAATACAAAACGTATAAACAGAAGTGGGCGTATTGGGGAAGCGTGAGTCACTGTTGATGATGGCTGTGAAGATGGTGAGAGTGTGTGTGGCTCACTGTCTGCCGCCATTAGATTTGTTTGTGTTGGTGCTGGCCCGTTTCATAAGAATTAACTCTTTACTGGTTTATGACTTCTTCACATTTCTTAATACTCAACTATAATTGGACGCTTTGGTAAAGAATGAACTGAATCGTGGCATCACGTACTAAATGTATTATTATTATTATTATTATTACTTAAATGATGAAAACACAAAAAGAAAAGAAACAAAGTCGGCTCCTTAAAACCATCTGTGTGGATGGATGGATAAATGGATGAATCACATATATATATATATATATATATACATACATATATATTTATATATATCGGTATATACACACACAGATAAACATATACACACATACACATATATGTATATGTGTATGTATGTATATATATTGTACATATATATGACACAGGTCAGACATTAAGAAACAAGAAAACAAGAAATGAATAAATAAAATAAAATACACATGAACATTAGAATAAAGGAATAAAGTGCATTAAAAAATCTAAAGAAACAGCGTTAAATCGGGCGTTTCGACCTCTAGTGTGTGGCCATCATTGGTGAAGGCCTGCAGACTGATCCCTCTCTCTGCTCTCCCAACAGGAAACATACATCATATTTTGGATTTGTTACTTTGAGTTTTGAACTTTACAACACTTACACACACATTTTCCGGTCAGGCCCACTTTGCACCACTGACTCTACTGATTTCCTGTTAATTGTTTAACATGGTTTGTCTCTCCCTCTTTGTTGTGGCCATCTGAGACAGTTCATAACATTCTAGGTATTAGTTTGATTTAAGTCTTACTTTCGGTTCATATGAATGGACTTGAGGAGATATATCTTGTAGAGATATATCTGCTTTTGCTTTTGCTTTGTAGCACTTTGAGATTTGATCCAAATGTAAAGTGCATTATAAATTAAATGTATTATTATTATTATTATTATATATATTATATTTTACTCTAATATTTCATTTATTACTCACTACAACAAACCTTTTTACCATGAAAAATCTGTTTTTTCACCCATAACTTCTTAACCATTGGTCTAATTTAGTCCAAATCTGGGTAATATATACATAACTCCAACACAAGGGGTCTCAAACTCAATCAAAGAGGGGCCCAAAATTTGAATATTAAGTCCACATCGAGGGCAGAACGGCAATCAAATTGCCGATGATGGATTTGCGGTTTCGTAACAATTCTTATTTGAAATATTCCTTTTTTTGAATTCTGAACAAACCCAGGGAATAGAAAATAGATGAATTACAGATAACATTTTTTAATTTAGCTTTTAAATATCCCCTCCGTATCATTATTATAGAATTCAAATGTTGTCTCGCGGGACAGATATAATTGTTTTGCGGGCCTGATGTGGTCTGGGGGCCTTCAGTTTGACATTTCTTATCTAAAAGACATTATTTTACTCACTAGGGGGCGCTTCTTTGTGGCTTAGTTTTTTTTTCTCCATTTGTATGTGTTGAACTGCCCTTTAGTGTGATGGCATTTTAGTTTTAATCAATTTGTACACTATTGTGTTGTAAAAACTAACCAGCAGTTTAGTTTTAAGTTTGATATGTGTTGTGGCATTTTGTATTAAAAAATGATAGTTTATGTCACATTAATATTTCACTAAGACAGGATGAAGTAATGCAAAAATAAATTTTATAAAATCATTACATCTGTTTAATATGGGTTACTTAATAACCCCCATAATTTCCCTTTAAAGGAGAAATTGTCTTGGCGGATCTAAACCGAGGAATCCTTCTAGCTGTGAGGCAACCGTGCTACAACCTACAACAAAGTGTTGATTGAAATGTTGGATAGTTTATGTTTAACTTTTCATTTGATTAAAAAACAACAACCCAGCTTTAATGCACTTGACTCAATACGAATTAGTCTAATAATTAATTAAGTTCATCAACAATTTATTTTTACAGTGTAGTTAGTATCCTTTCACTAACCATAATTACCGTAAAACACACACAGGATGTAAAATATCACACTGTAAAGAGAAAAAAATACTTCAACTGGTAAAAATACGATTAAAGTAAGTTTTGAAACTTAAATGTTGGATGTCAAATGTTTTACCATGTAATGGACCTGAAAACCTCTCTTTTTTTGTTCTGAGGTGAAATTTTGTACTTCAGTTTTTTTATCTTCTGTTTTTTTTTTTCTATCTGCTTCGGGGCAAACTAAAGAAAAACAGGTTTAAACTGGAAACCATGTTATTCCATAAGAGAGATGTAAAAATGCCCTTTTTGCAGCGTGGGCTCCCTCCACCGATGGAGCTCCAATCCAACGTTTTAGCCTGAGAAGTTAATTCTGAGAGGTGCCGATATCATGTCGCCATGGCTACTCCGCAACTAAACCTCTCAATAAGGCTGTGATTGATGTCCCCCCTCCAGACGCACTGACAGAGACGGCACTTCCTCAACGCTTGCTTCTGACGTGGACGGACCTTTAAGGCAGACCAGGTTGATGCCTAGATGGATGGGTTTCACCGTAAAAGCACCCTAAAGATCCATTATTGATTCAGGTGTCAAACGTGTGTGTTCAATGGTTCCCAACGGATTCCTGATTGATCGCGCATTAAATTGAGAACTAGCAGCTCACATCACGCTAGTTAGTTGTTTTTTTTAGATCCGGCAAATGGGCAGAGGAGACTGGAGTGAAAACTTAACTGTGACACTAATCGACGTGATGAGCAGTCCTCCCATTGGAGCCAAAGTGGGCCTCTAATGAGGACCTTTGTCAGCCCACTGTGTGACACAGGAGGAAATGAAAAGGACGCGAAAGGAACGGAGAAAAGCATTTCTACTTCAAACGGTCCCTGTGGCTCAATTGACCTCCTTCTTTGCCTGGACCAAATGGTCCCGCTCATTCGCGTGACACCTTGTGATGAAGAAATGTTTCACGTCTAAAAACCTTTTAAGAAAGAAGAAGATGATGAATACCTTGTTGCCGGGTAACTGTTCAGTGTTTTGACAACTAGCGGAATACGCTTACCATTTGGTGCAAGACACAGCAGCGAAGCGTGAAACCTCTCCGTAAAAAGAAACAACACGACTTGACTCATGACACCGTTTAGAGGTATCAGACGAGGTCCGTACGCTCCACTCGAGGGATTCGCTCCGCTGCGGGTCGCATTACCTCTGCGGCAGTACAACGCCACCGGCTCAGGGTCGGCGTGGAGCGGTTCAGGGGAAGGTGAGCTTTACCATGCCCTTATACCTGCCCAGACATCGCCGCCTCCTGGAGCTCAGTGTTTGCTGCGTCATCTCTCCTTCTTGGGGAAATGATCACACCAGCACCATGCATTCATTTTTGGACCGCTGAGTTGAATCACCAAGGTGGACTGCGCAGACATCACTGGTTGGCCTATTGGAAGAGCAGAAAGGAACTGTTTGTAAACACCCCTTTCCGAAAGAAGTTCTGAATTCAGGTTCTGAACTGTAGAAGTATGAAAGTCTTGTTAAATGGAAATCTGCGTTTTCTGTTCAGTTTATTTCCTCATGTTTAAAATGAACTTGTGAACAGAACAGGATTTTTATCATTTTGAGCAAAGTTGATGAGCTGCCATCTTTAGGGCGGGGACGTTGAGCACTTATCAGAACCTAAGGGGTCCGAACCCCAACCCCTGCAGTCTCCTTGAGCCTGATACTGAACCCCAGTTTTCTCCACTGGCGGGACACGGCCGTACGAGTCTGGACCGAACGCTGGCTGGTGTGGTACCGTTCTTTGACTAATTGAGAGGGACGCTGTAACGGAACAGTTCAATCAGTCAGGCAAGTTTTTATATAGAGAAAAGATAAATGACCTGAACAAAGGAAAATCAGCTGGCATCACTTTTTTTTTCTTGGAATTCTCAGTGCACAAATGTCATCATTTGTAGTTTTTGGAACACGATTGGTAAATTATCTTCACAAAATATAATGAGTGGCTTCAAACGTAGAACTCTGAGTTGACCTCAAAACTAAAATATCTAATGCAGCCTGTTGCTTTGAAATTTGAATTTGTCCTTACTATTTATTTTACAGTGCACTTTTACTCAAGAAAGGTTTTGAATATAGTATTTTTACTACATGAGTGAGTACCTTTACTCAGGTAACAGATCTGAATGCTGGTTTTAACTGTAGTGGAGTACTTGAGTACTCCTTTTAATTATTTTTTTGGTTGAAATAGAGGATCTGATTTAAGCTATTTTAATTATAATGGAATATTTTGGGTGTAATTTGAGTACTATTACTAAAGGCTGTGGATACCGGTCTTTTACTTGTAGTGGAGTATTCACACAGAGTAGTAAGAGTATTTTTACTCAAGTAAAGGATCTGGATGCCGGTCTTTTACTTGTAGTGGAGTATTTACACAGTGTAGTAAGAGTATTTTTACTCAAGTGAAGGATCTGGATGCCGGTCTTTTACCGGCTCAAGTATGGTGGAGTATTTTCCAGCCGGGCGTGTCTCCGTGGGTTGCCGCTGATGTCGATGATGCTGTGTCTCTAGTTCGTGTCGATGCAGGTGGAGATGCGTCAAATTGCCGAGAACCAACCGGAAGCAATCACCGGAAACGAGACCACGCCACCTCCGCAATAAGAGTTCCAGCCCTTTTAATGCATTAACATGACTTTTCATTTGAAAAGAAGAATCTGAAGCTGCATTCGCTGCCTGCTGAGCGGCTTGACTTGAGGGACGCAGGTAAAGAAACTCAGCCAGGACTGTTCACATCTGTCTTCATAGAGAGAGGGGGGACGGAATTCTGCGTTCTGGTCTCTTCAACGCTCTGGATATGTACATATAAAAACTACAACAGATGAGTACATTGCAACCAAGCTTTTTTCCGGGGATATTAACAAGTCTGGTGAATAATATCGGGGAGATTTCAGCAGAATACAAGTAAGGACTTTTTTCCTTTCTTTTCTGTGACTGTATGTGCGTCTGTGGGTTTTGTTCTCTCTCGTTTTGTCTGCGATTGCTCTCCGAATGATGGCATACGATGACAGGAGTGTGTTTTAATAAAAACTCTCTCAGAGGGCAAACATGAGCCTTGTATTGTAGACATAGATCCCGCATCCGAAGATGCGTAACTGGTCAGTATTTGTTGGAGATGTGATGTCTGCCGTGTGTTTTTCTGCGTCTCTGGGCGCAGACACGTTGAATCAGGTGTGGGGTCAAAGATGCTAGACTGAATTCACGCGTTTAGGAATTGAGGAAAATCTCCCTTTTGTTTTTGGGGTAGTCAGTTTGACGTTTCTTTAACATGTGGATGTGTTTACGCAATGACTGGAAGACTGGGGACAGGGATTTTCTTTCATCATCCATCACTCAACAGGGTAACATACAGTATAAAATAGCTCAAACTGGAGCATATGACATATTTTATGGAGGCTTTTGATATTGCAAGTGGCCTAATTGTCACACACAGACACAGACAGAGATTGATTACTTGTAGGTACTTCTCCTTCTCTCCGAATCTGTGAGTAGGAAAAATGACCAAGAAGTCGATGCATGATGTCAGCGTCATCCCCTGACCATATTACTTTTTATTTTTGCATAATTTAGGACGAATTCATCTTAAACAAGCATCAATTAATCCATTATGACAGTGAGAATTAGACCACCGGATGCTTGACTTTATTTACAGACCAGCTGCATTGCAACGGGATGCTCCTTGACGGAGTGGTGGTCCGACAGATTCTGTTCTCTTCATGCTGTTTCTCTCATTTGTATTCTTTATTTTTAAGCTAACGTGGTTAAGGTGACGTACTAAAGATGCACGCGCGTGTAATTCCTGAAATGTCGGGCTCTCAGTAATGCGACTCCTGCGCCACCACCGTGTCGCCAAACGCCCACTGGGGTGCGTAACGGCTTCTCCTCACAAAATCAGCGATAGGATTTTAAAAGCTGCTGCGAGAAAATCGGTTCAGACACAAATCGGAGATGCATGCGTGTTTAGTTCTACTCGTGACAAGTACATCTCGCCGGTTCTGCAGCGTGGAGGTGGACGGCAAGGACGCGACCACAGACAGGAGCGCCGCTGAGGAAGAAGGCGCACCATCTCCTCAGACTGAAACTGTGTGAATATTCCTTTTTCCAAAATCCATGCGAAACTACTGGCTTTCAATTTGACACAACATCTTGCACATTGATCACCTGACTGAAACCACTTTCCAACCTTCATTGGACTGCACTGAAAGAAAGATGTATATGTTGAATTCCCTTCATCTTCACGAGTAAAAAGAAAATCCACCAATCTGGGTTGTGACAGAAATGATCTATTACACTCAGGTTAAATCATTGTTTGTGAGATGTCGAATTCAATACATTGAATTTATAATTAACCTCATTTAATCAATATGCTGTACACGTGAAAGCTTTTTTTTTTCTTTTTCTTACTTTATCCCACTTAGTCAGATGTGACTCAAAAGTAAGACATTTAGATCAACATAATATTGAGTTGGCCAAAACTTAATAGTTCAGTATACAATTAGAACGTTGCGTTAAGAATGTCGAAGATTAATTCATGTAAAACATACGTAACACAGCTAAGAACCCTGAATATAAAATGATTCTTACCCCAATACCTGTTTAAATTTGTCTTAATTTATTGATTTTAATACATTATTGAATCCTATATCTTTAAAGTTGGCAGCATGATGGAGTGATCGTTAGCACTGGCACCTCACTTAAAGAATGTTCTGGGTTCGAGTCCCGGCCTGAGGCATGTTGCATGTTCTACACCCTTACTTGTGTGGGTTCTATCTGGGTCCACCATAAACAATCAGCGTAACTGAACTGGTGAATTCATAATGGAAGAACTTTTATAAGTGTATTAGAATGGACCAAAAATATAATAAAGGCATTCGATGTTTAAAATATAAATAGCTACATGGGTTAAAAGTTAAATAATATATCTGCATTTAAACACCTTTGTTTTGTGAAACCACTTGATACAATAATAGCAAGTAAATACAAACAAACGTTTTTTTTTCCCAGTGTAACCACATTTATGTTTGTTTTATTAATGTTGCTCAGTTTAATTTTAACTGGCACTCATAATCCATGTTTAACAGGTAACGCTGCGGTGACCCAATACAGTCTAGCTGGTTGAGTATGGGTCCGTTATATTCTATCTTTATCAGTTTGCATATTTTTTTTCTGTAAAACTTGACCAATAGTCTTCAAACATTGAAAAATGCCTTGGAACCGTGAATGAAATGTATCACTAAACAAGAATCAAGCTTATAAGTTTTGAAAGGGGAAACAAATATCCAAAAGGCCCAATTTAACATAATGTATGGAGCAAAACACATAGAAATAGTTTATATAGATGTTTCATGTGGTCCATTCAGCCTATTTCATTTCCCCTATACTTTTACTATAGGGGAAACGGGCCTGGGTTCTTATTAAGATGAAAATTAGAACCAGCATGAATGTATTGGGTAATTTAATTATTATCTGTTAACTATGGATTATGAGTGTTCCGCTAACTAAACTGAGCAACATACATTTAGCAATCTGATATTTACTCTGCTTTACTTAACCTTCTTTAACCTGTCCAGGAAAGAAAACCCTCAATGATTGATTGATTGTGAGCAAATATATAAAGTTGTGCCTAATCAATCTTATTTAGTCATAACTTTAAGTCCTACACGATAAAGTGAGCTAAGTTCAATAAGATAACGCACATATAATAATTGCGTTGGGTATTGATTTAAAAAATTCACAGTCCACTTTTTTTGGACCTTCTTTTTAAACTGAATATCTATGGATTTTTTTCTTTTCTTCCTGTGATACACGTGAAACCGCTCGCTCCCTAGTTTGTGACAACGTCTGCATATTGATCACAAGTCTGAAACCTTTTTACCATCTCTATTGGACCGTGTGGCAAGTTGGTAATAGGCTCTCTGTAGGAACAAAAAGGTTTTCACATTGTGCCAACAGCAATGAAGTATGATAAATTCAAACAATTGTCCCAGCTCTGATGGACCGACTTGAAGCCACGGCTTGAAAGGGGGATGGAAATACAATACTGTACAGCGAGGCTGATTGGTTTGAACCACACGAAGGCGTTGATGGTGCTTTTTGAGACTGCTGTCTTCTTAATGCAGGCGAGGTCCTCTGCCAGTAACTAATACACTCAGCTCGGATATTTGTGGATGCATGAAACCAGGCATGTCGAAGTTCTTCACTTCCACTTGACCACTTCATCAGATGTGTTTCAGTGGCAAAAATCAATCATCATTCAACTATAGAACACCAATATTCATTTAAAAAAAAAAAACCCAACCCATTTGGCATCAGGCTGGGAACCAAAATGACCCCAGCAGTCTGACTGACGGTCCCTGAAGAAAATACCTCCATACATGATTCCACTTTTGTTTATTCCAGATTTATATGCCCTTCAGGAAGAGTGCTTCAAATTGCCTCTGCTGGTCCTTAAGTAATTGCAAATTCCCCTAAATTGGAATAATTTTTCACCATTATCTAATCAGTGGGAGCAAATAGTGGATTTCAGGTCTAGCGTTTCTCCTAGGTTTTGCTCATATCTCTAACAATAAGGTCTCCAACAACTTTCTCTGGTTATGAGTCACCAGCTCTTCAGCTCAGAAAATCACTCTGGGTCAACAGAGAATAAAAAAGAACAACTTTTTAGATACACTTATTAACCTATTTAAATTTTATTTAACTTTTATTAAGCCAGGAAAGTCTACTTGAGATCAAAAATCAATTTTACGTAACGTCATGGCCACGACAGGCAGCAACAGTTTCTGAATCTAAATGTATTTAAAACTGTACCCCCTTAAGAGATTGAATATCATATCATTGCTTTTAAACTTAATTATGTCGCACAAAAGTAGACGGAAAAAATAGGAAAAAGATCCGAAAACAAATGATGGCTAAATACCTAAAGCCAATGTTTATATTTAATTATATAATGTTGAATTAATTAAAAGCTACAACATAAAGTAATGTTTCATTCCCTAAACACAAATATGTAATCCCAAAACCTTTAATTATTAATTTAAAGAAACTCCCATGTTTTAATTGTCAAAAGATTCAGTTATTAAGTTCTTCCAACGAAAAAAAAGACATAAAATCCAAACAAAATCTATGTATGATTTGTTAGCGTGCAGACATCAAAATGAAACATCCGTCTCTGTCAAAAGTCGTTAAACATCGGTGATCGGGCTGGAGTCACCCGACCCAATCAAAACATTTACAGACGGAAGTTTATGCTTCCAAGTCTTTCAGAACGTCATCAGCCCAGCTCGTTATTAGAGTCACTATTAACAGATCGTAGGCAGAGGTGACATTATATTTAGATTCCCTTTTTCCAGTTCAGTAAAGTCGGGTGAACTCCGTACGATTTTAGCCAAATTCACACTAGTTTTTGAACCTCAGGACCGCCGGGTGGTCTGACGGTGTCAGTCGGTTGTTGACAGGGGTCGGATGATCGGAAGATTTTCTGGCGTGTCAGAAAATTTGTGTCGACTCGATCGGCTGAAATCATCGCTTCTGTTCTCACTGCGCCTGTGAGAAGTGGCGGAGCGTCTGAGTTGCCACGGCGACACGACGCGTTGTAATAATAGGTATTATAATAATGAGTGATAAGTAGTCATGAAGTAGAAAGTTAAGTTTTTGGCTTATAAGAAAAGACGAATAAGGGAGCTTCCCAGCAGTCAAACGTAACTAGCTATAAAGTTAACACTCTATACAGTCAAACGTAGCTTGCTACCCTCCAGGTCTCTCTGCTAAATAGACCGGCTGAAATGTCCACTGCATTCTAGAAACCTACGAGTCCAGATACGCGAGGAACCTCATGAAAAAAATAAAGTTTTGGCACACAGGATGGCAAAAAAATAATCAAGACACTTCGTTTCTGTCTTGTTAGCATGTTGCTAACAATCAAAACTTTTTCCCTTCTTTGGAGAGTTCAAACAAAACTTTATTGACAATCATAAACAGCGACAGCAGGCTGAAGGAGCCTAAAAGGGTGGTACAGTGTAAGTCCCCGTTTCTGATGACTTAGATTTTTGCATTTGAGAACGACATGGTTTAACTTCCGTCTGCATTTAAAACAAGTAGGGACCTACTTTGTGGGTGCAATCTGGAGGCCCAGTTTGTTGAAGAATGAACTTGATGAAGAAGCTGGATCCCCTCGGACGTATTAGATATTCAGTCTCATGTTGGATAAATGTAGGCCGAGCTCAGCACTCAAAGCAGCTGTCAGACCGGAGACATCAGTCAACAACTATCCCGTCACAGGTCAGGGTTTTGAGCAGCTGTCATCTTTTTCTCCTTTTTTTCTTGGCCACTTAGACCATCCCCACACCCCTTCCCACCCCTCCATTTTACCACCACACAGAATAAGGGAGTGGAATTGGAAGAGGGGAGAATCAGAATGGGTAATCTTCCTGTAATCCCTCGCACGATGGCAAGGGGAGCAATCTGCCTCATTAACTCACTCTTCTGCTATTGGCTGTCTGGCCCACATCCATCTTCCTATCCACCCGTCCACCATCCACCCGCAGAGATGGAAAGACGAAGGGTTAAGAAGGGCTTAGGGGAACTATAAAGAAGACAGACAGTTTCACTTTTGTGTAAAATAAAGAAAAAATGGGAGGAAATGCAGGAAAAAAATGGAAGATTTTTCTCCTGCTCTTCCACACCCTCTCTATTTTAGCTTTGGAGGTCACACAAGTGAAGACGTGCCTCATCTTCTCTTCCGCCCACAGCTTTTACAGTTTTCCCTTTTAATTTGACGGTGAAAGAAGAAGCAGTAGTCTGATTTAGAAATGGATTGAAGGTCCACTCATTGTCCCGGCGTGATAACGTGGATGTTTCAGTGAGAGAAAAGCAAAGAGCTGGTAGGGAAGAGAGAATACGGCCTATTGATCCGATCAAGTCACGCTCTTTCCTTCCACTGTGGCCATGGTAGAGAAGATTTCCATGTCTAGATTGTGACTAATATCAGCCAGTCTGGCAGGAGGATTATTATTAAGGATGTCAAACTTTGTACATCGTGTGTGCTGTTAGCTGCAGGGAACATTTAAAAGGAGATGCTTGTATGCAGGCGGCAGTTTTGGTCCGTCGAGATAAAGAAAAAAAAATGGGGATTTATTTTTTGTAAAAGTCCCAGTCAGTATATGTTTTAAATAATGAATATCAGATGACTTTCAAAGAGGTAAAATTAACCCCAAGCCACTTTTCCCTTTTTCTGAGTAACTACCAACTGTCGTCAATGAATTAATAAAGATCTCCTTCTCGGCCTCCAGTTTTCAAATATCTGTATCATCATACTGCTCGCCTCTCAAAAGCCTCAGGCATGATCCTCGGTGTCCCGTTAGAATGTCTAAAAGAGAATTTTGAATTATCAGTTGTAGAGAAATAAAGCAGATATTTCAAACTGCTTCTTCATGTCTGCACTTTTGTCCTTTGTGTGGATCTGTGAAAACATTTCTCTCCGGGAAATAAAACACCACATTTATTTTAATTGGTTGTTTCAATCGGTCCCAAAAAAGTAGGTTTAATAAAAGTGAAAAATATTTAAAAAAAATTATTACTACATTCTTTAAAGCAAATGTCACCAAAATGTCAGGATTTATTGCAACACCTTACAGTTATAAAGCATTTATTAAACCAAGTTATGTTTAATTTACTGAACACAATTATTCTGTATTTACTAAACACAGTTATGTTGAATTTACCAAACACTATTGTGTAACCCCATAACATTTTACGATCGCATTAATGCAGGAAACTAAAGGGTTTATGAGTCGAAGATGAAACTATTTGTTGACAAATAAAGTCCCATATTGCAAATAACATACATGTGCATTTGTTTTACTGTGTTTACTCTGTTCTACAATTATGTGAAATGTATTAAACAAAAGTTGTGTTGAAATTTTTAAGCAACAAAAATAAGTAATTCCAAAATATTTTGATACTTCACTAAGGCGTGAAACTCCCTTATTTGAATTGTCAAAGATACAATTATTTTGTTATTTCCCCATAAAAGTATTCATTCATTCATTCATTATCAACCCTTATCCTGTTCAGGGTCACGGGGGGCTGGAGGCTATCCCAGCTGACATCGGGCGAGAGGCTGGGTTTACCCGGGACGAGTCTCCTGTTCATCACAGGGCCGACGAATAGAGATACACAACCGCCTACACTCTCACTCACTCCTACGGACAATTTAGTGTCACCAATTCCAGTATATTCCAAGTTCATGGATTATGGGAGGAGTCCTGAGTTCCCGGAGAGAAACCACGCAGGGTTGACAGGGAGAACAAGTGTACAACAACAATTCATTTTTTATTTTCCAAGAGTGTTGGTCTGACGGGTTCTTTTAGGAGTAGAAATTGTTTCATGTGTGGGTTGTTGAATCTCAGTACCACCGGCATGTATAAGCCGTTTTACCTAAATTCCCGGAGCACAGAGGCAGTTGCTTCCTAGGGTTTCTCAAGTTCAAATGTATCCCTACCCTCCCGTCTGGAAGGAGGGAACAAGCTGATGTGACCTCACCGCTGCTGATGATTGTGTCATGTTTACCAAAACCTGAGGACTGTCTTTCTTCTCGGAGTCGGTAGTAAATACCGATGGTTTCATGCACTGCAGAGCTCAGAATAATCCAAAACCTGCTAGGCTTTCCAGAGGACGCTATCATGTGGGTAGCAGCGAATGGAGGTTGCATAACAGTGACGAGGTAAACAACAAAACCCACATTCAAGCTTTATGCTCATAATTGAAGGGTGGGTGTTAATAAATAATCATGGTGCTGTGGAGTATTGCTCATCAACTCACTTTAAAATAATCATCCAATGTTTTTTGTGTGACACTAACATGTCTAACTGCACAATAGCTTTTGCATTCAGACACTAATGACAGACATTACCACCTGTCTGTCAGTTGCTGTAAATACAAAACACAATCCGCTATAAGCCTGTTGCCTTCTCCTTTTATAGAATGCTTAATTAATTTATCTGATGGTCAACATAGTTATTGATATTATGAGACTGCTTTCCCACTGGAAACATACACAGCTTTCAGAACATCCATTCAGGGGCATCCCTTTGCATATGTTAGCGATTCCTCGCGGTGAGTTGTACATTTCACACAGGAGTTGGACACGCAACCAACCGGATGAGCTTTCTCTTTAGACAATCTTAATGTCTCTGTTTGTTTTTCCTTTCCTAAGTTGTCTGAGTCGACTCCTTAGCAGAGAACTTTTGAACAATTGAAAGTGTTGTTTTCAGGCAAGTGCCCTTAAGAGAATTGCTCTGCAGCGCCATCATCTCCCAGAAATCCAAAAGGCCTTTTCTCAGCTTGTTATGGATTGATCTATTTTCAGAGAGCTGCTGCTTTTTGCAACAAGAGATGTCCAAACGTTGAACTATAAACCACATATGACCAAATCACTCCAGTCTTAAAATCCTTACACTGGCTACCAGGCTCAGCGCATAAATATATGTCTGACATGCTTGTGACATGTGAGCGTTCTGGGAGAGGGAAGAAATCTGGAGACGGCTTACGAGGGATGGAACAAAACACGCTGAACAGCCTTTTGTTATCACGGATGTTCTCCAAGCCCCGATTCTGACCGCATTTAAGTCAAAACTTAAAAACATTCCTTTTCAAAACTCCGCCCTGGAACGACTGAGAAGTTACTTTTAAACTGGATTTCAAATCAGCTCACGAAGACTGGTTGGTTTTCCCAGGTCCCCTCTGTTGCCTACTTTCCATACTGCTTTGCACCCAATATTCATGGAGAGAAAAGAAAGGGGAAGAGGTGGAGGTATTCATTTGAGAATACATGTGTGTGAATGACAGGGAGACAGTTGGAACTTGATTTGTGGTGAAGAAGTGGTAGTGCGGTCCATTGTTCAGCACAATGAGGAAAAGAGATGCAATACCACAAATGATACCACCTTCAGATACATTTTGAAAGCTATTTCCAACAACAGAATGCAGTGGCTGGAATTAGGGCTGGAATGTCTCCCCCTGTGGGACGGAGTATCAGGGGACACTCGGTATGTGATGGGGTAATGATATTGAGATGCTATCTACACTCTGTCTTCTGATGACAGCGCTTTACTTTCCCGGGGTCGGCGACGAAGAGGGACGGCTATTCTGCATGCCACAATGGTCACTTCACGAGAGGGTGTGAAAGGTTTTGGCGGGCACAATGGCTCTTTGTGGTGAGCTGCGGGCGCGGCCGCCTGCATTGGGTTTGTTCAGCCACCGTACCTTCATCAGACTTTCAGCCGTCGTACCTTCATCAGACTTCTCCTGTCGCCGATATGATGGCGCTCTGTCTGCAGACGGCCGCAGAGCAGCGTCTGGGAAAAGCTGCCATTTATCCCGTAGAACTCCGAAGAGGAGGGCTCTCAGCAGCCAAGGACGTAGGCAGAGCAGACAGGGTCAAACAATTACCCGGTGCTATTCTCTCAGTTGTAATGAGCCAAGAATGGGGAAGCACAATTGAATGATGACTGCTGACACCATTTTGTGATTCAAAGGAGAAACACAGGAATGAAATTAGCTCTAAAATTCAATCACATTTAGCTGTATTGCATTTTTATAGTTATGCATCCCACTACCTTTGTTTTTTTGTTGTTGTTTTTTTTTGTTGGGACGTAACGTCAATGTATTATTATGACAGTGTTGATTCTGATTTGTGCCATATGTTCTCCTTCAAAAAAGTCTTAACTAAGTTTTTCCCGTTAAACGGGCCCAAATGATTTGTACAAGTCTACAACTTTGCCTGCCTCTTAACCAGTTTGAAGGGCAGAAGCAGATATGAAGTCTGAATGTGTCCCAGTCCCTACTAATGCGATGGCAGAGGAAGGAATGAGGGGAGCTCAGAGTACCATCCATGAACATTCAGCCCTCCCATCATCTCATCCCTCCCATTTCAATCCGACCATCCATCCATCCAGCTTTAGTGGGACTTGCTGACTTAACTGCACTGATGCAGGGCAGGTTTTACTTTGAGCGGTTTGGACCGTGTCCCTCTCCGTACTTGGATCTCGTATAATCACTGCACTCGGTAGCTTACTCCTTTTCAAGCATGAATTAGGGAATCATTCAAAATGTGTACTATTTATAAACAACTCTTTGAATTAATGTTCAGGTTTGGAACATTAATGAACGGATATACGGTATTTAAAATCTCAGTGATTTTGCCTCAATTTTCAAAACTTGCTTCTTTCCTAGAAAACTAATACATGTACAAAAACAAATGACAAAAATATAGCACCATCTGCAAAATCTGAAATGTTCACGGCAGAGAACCCAAGATGCCATTTTTTTTTTTTAGAGCTAGCATGAAATTCATTGGAAAATAGATGCATAGCCTTACAGTCCAGTTATTATACAAGCTAAAATATAATCATAGGCAATGTTAGTTCAGGAAACCTAACTAGAAAATTCATCAAGAAACTTTAGAGTGTGTCTGATGGTCAGGATGAAAAACACTTGTATAAACCTGGACTATTTAACTGTATGAACCTGTATTATTTTCATTGTATGATCCTGTAGTAGTTGAATTGAAGGAAATATGAACTTTAAGTGCATTTCAGCACTTCAACTTGCTTTGACCGTGTACAATGGAGCTATAGCAAGTTCCTGTCTAGTAGTATAAGTAGTGATTTTTTGTTCCATGTAACTTGATGTCTCTGATGTCCCTGTGAAATTTGACTTGGTTTCCTTGTTGTCTTTTTGACAAGGAACTTGATGGGTTTGATGTCTTTGACATGTGACTTGATATCTGCCGAGCGTTCAGCATGTGATTTGATTTCTTTGATGTATTTGAAACGGGTAGCTTGATGCTTTTGACATGCGACTTAGTGTCTTTCATATCTTTGTGAAATATGACAGTATGGCTTTAATGTCTTTGGCATGCCTCTTGATGTCTTTGATGTTTCTGTCTGGCTTTGATATCTTCCCAATGCATTTCCGCATTAAGATTTCCATCGTTACAGACTAAGATTTTTACCTCCTACAGAGTATTTGAGAGACACTCTAAGAGTTGTTTGAAGGTGTTAGAAGATATACAAGCTGGTAATAACTAATCGGCATACATTTTTCCAAAACTTTGGGTACTGTTGTTCCTTTGATGTTTCATACTAATGTCTGTTAGTAGAGGTGGGTTTTGGCCTTTGGCGTTTTGTGTTCTCTGGGTACTTTTTCAAGTTTTCAGAGATTTTTGCTACTTTTGCAAAACCGCTATGTGATTTGCATAGTTTATGTCAAAGCTGTGGGATGACAAACACATCAAAAAGATGTTCTTAAAGAAAACAAATTAGAAGAAAAGAAGACGAAGGTTTTTGCATTTAACCGATGTCTGATGAGCAGTGGACAGCTATCTGCACAATCAGGGAGCAGATTTGGGTTCAGGATCTTGCTCGAAGACGTTTGACAAGTAGATATTAGTATAATCATCACTGGTTTAGTTTGAGAATAAAAGTCATGCTTAATCATGGGAAACCATTGTCCAGAAACTGTATAGGCCCAGATCAGTTTTTGGAAACTCGCTCTCATCGTCGATGGTGGTAATTGTGGCTTTAGCACCTTTAGCACCAGGTTTTCAATCTCTCTCTTTCTGTTTCAATCTCTCTCCTCTTCTCATTTTTAAATGGAAAATCAATGTTTTCCCTCTCTTCAAAGCTGGTGTGAAATACCATTTGGCCTGGATGTTGGAAGGCTGGCATATGTACTTGTGACTCCCTGTGAGTCCCTAGAATAACTCTGATTTGACGCGGCCTCTGGTGTATAGCAAGCTGTAAAGTGTGGGAGACAGGAAATGTGTGTGAGTGTCACAGAGAGTATTAGCAGGAAATATGCCTGGGCCTGCCTCCACAGCGTGGAAGCCAAAGAATGTGTCAGGAATTTCCACCACCGCTTTGTCAGTTGGTCATCCTTTTTCAGTATTTTTTTTTCAACAGTCAGAGTTGTATTGATTTTTACAGAAAAGGCTACAATGAGATGATTTCCTCCAACATTACCTCACATTTAAATTTTGAAGTATGGAACAAGGCGATGACTCTATTAAATGTAAGAGAAACAAAAAGATTAAACAGATCCATATTTGACAGTACCTTCGTATTCATGAATTTTTTTTTATCCATTACCCCTTATCCTGATCAGGGTCGTATTTTCCACTTTTCCATTTTGGTAGCGAAGTGAGTCACAAAGTAAGAAGACAGATCAATATCGTCTCAGTTAATAGCGTCCAGACTGACAGAGGATCAGAGCAAGACACCAAAATAAGAAAACAATGAAACAAAAAGGGAGCGAAAAGACAAACACGGGTAAATCGGCCAGGCCCAGCAGACCCCTGAGGTCTGAAAAGTGTGCTCCACCAAACTCCTATCCAACTTAGTGAGCGCATTATTGATCCAAACTTTTCTCTCTAGCCAAGCCATTTTCTCCAAGCCTGCTACGATCCGCAAGGCAGGCACTTTGTTCCAGTTAGCCATCACTGGCCCATTAACCGTGCCCCGCCATCAGCCATGGATCTATTGGACCTATGGTGACACCTGTGGGGCCCAAAGCAGGTCAATCAGAACACAGAGTGTCCTGCAATTATCTCCAATTTTAAAAATCCCATCATGTTACTTGTTGTGTGTTAAAATAAAGTTTCACATTACAGTGGTCACTTTGCACATTATCCAGCTAATGAATGATGACATCATCCAATTTTTGATTCGGCAATGACCAGTATCAAAAGACATCATTGATCTCTGGTTGGTTTTATCTGAACAGATTAAATGAGAATGTGGGCTTGTGCAGCACCGCAGGGCAAACTTATTCTTTCGATGTTCTAATTACATTAATATCAACTACACAGAAATCTCTTTGAATGAACTTTAAAAAAATCATGTGTTTCTTTCAGTACTGAGAAATTATGTTAGTCAAACTTAATATGCCTGAGTTGGGCCAATATAATTTATCAGTGTTGATTCGTTGACTTTATCCGATGGTCTTGGAACACGTCCAGCTTCATTTAATAGGTCCAACCAAGTCAGCAGTAGTATTCTTACCCACTAAATCGAGTTTATCTTACCAAGATGAATTAACCCAAAAGACACCACAATGACGGAGGTGTCGCAAAAATCTCTGCAAAGCTCGTTGTACATCTTTATCCTTGATTTGCTTCGATCATCACATCACTTAAGTACAATTTTCAGCCATATTTTTTAATTCTAAAAGTATTTCAATCCATTTAAATAGTTGAAACAATCATTGCATTAGATCCTCTTTACAAAACATCAAACGTGACGGAAATAAACCGAGGATATTTTAATTCAAAGGAAACAGCCCCTTTTAGGGTTAATATGCATAGAATAAATAGCAACAACAACATGAACAGAAATCCCCCCGTCCCGTATAAAAACGATAAGTCAAAGAAAACAGTCCACTAAGTTCTTCCAACCGCTCGCCTTAATTGTCCTGTTCGCTCTCTGCACAGAGCCGAGGACGTAGAAGAGACACACAGTTCAAGTCAAAATCAGTTCAGCCTAGCCTGATGGGAGAATTGGTAATCCAACAATTGTATCCACCGTATCCGTCCAAGACAACCAGATCAGCTCTGTTCGATGACACTGGAGCACGCCAACTCTGTCCCTGGCGGATTGGATCGCTACGTCTCGGTTAGGTCCCCTAACTCGGGCTTAGTCCTTTAACATCACTGACATGGGTCCCTCCCCACACTCACCTTGGTACGTGTCGCGACAGCCGGCCCCGCCATCACTACCTGGCACTTCAAATAAGGCAGTGTCACATGATCGACGCATCAGCTGGAAATCAGCTGACTCGTGAATCAACACAATGTATACATCGAATGTCTTATGTAAGGTAAAATAACTACGGCAAATATAGATTCAAGTTGGGCACTTAAAAAACAGACCATACGGATTCCAGAAATGATCATATGGATCCCATTATGTGGCAAATGCTACGTAGAGAAGCACTTTGATAACAAAACCTGTATCACATTCAAGCAGTTCTCAACAATTGAAAGAATTTGTAAAAATTGATATCCATAAAATGCTGCCACTAGTCTGAAGTGTGTGATGTTTCAACCGGATTTCATTTTTTTTGCTGATTATGGTTTTACAAAATGAAATAATAGAATCATATTAACAGACGCAAGTTTTTTTTAAATCCTTTTGTTTTTCAAAACATGTTATCAGAATTGCTTAAATGTAAGTCCGGGCATGTCATCAAAGTATTGAGATTCTATTTGTATTGGAATTCTTTGTTACTTGAAATTGAGGTTAAATGAAAAAAACATTCAAAACCTTTTCTTTGCTTTAAAAAGAGTTGTGACAGCAGTGTCACCACGATTACTTATGGTTTACTGGTACCACAGTAAACCATAAGTAAAAACCATTCAACCCACATAGTATCCATGTGGGTTGAATCTGAAGCAAGTGGACTTCAGTTTTGACTTGAAGATGTTTCACTTCTGACTGAGTTGTCAGGAGTCGTTAGGGACAGAGTGGTCTTGATTGATTGATTGTCCCTGACGACTCATCACCACCCACATTAGTTATGCACGGCAACTCCCGACAACTCTCTAGTACCAACACCTACTGAAGGGATACAATCTTTGACGCCCCGCCAGGCAGTGAGAACTGAAGAAGCCTCTTGGATGAGAGGTGAAATATTTTCAAGCCAAAACAAAAGTCCAGTTGCTTTGGATTCAACTCATATAGATTACCATTACCTGGATGAGTGAGAATCTACACACACAGCATGTTAGTAAAGCATTAGAATTATCAAACTTGCATAACAAGCTTAAATTCAGAATTTCATGGATAAAATCAAGTATCAATCTGTAAAATTAATCGTTTATTGTAAGTAAAAGGTTCCGTTTGTCGTTTGTTCTAAAAGGGACTAAATGACTGTTGTGTTTGTACTGTGTGTGTAGTACGTATCCATGCAGACTGTTGATTCATGGCTGAAGGTATTTCTATGCTCGAGACTATTGTCAAGGCCAACAATGACAATTTAATGAGCTAATCCTCATTTATCTATTTGGTGCCTCTGGAAACACAAATCCTACGCTCACACAAATATTGACCATAAACATTGAATATAGCCCATATGTTCTAAGATTGTACAGTCTTTTAAGTCCCACTGTTCACTCTCTGCAGTGAGCATCGGCTCTGGGATTTTCTGTGACCTTCCCCCGCTGTCATTAACTGCTTGTAGCACATTCCACAGAGCATCGCCACCTCCAGCCTCTCTGGTTCAGAGCATGAGAGCTGAACCAGAAATCATGGTGCAAGATGCACTGTGGGATAAGCTGGGAGGACTCCATGACCATCAAGGGAGGTCATGCTTTGTGCACTCAGTCCATTGGCATACTTTAGTGCCACATTCTTCACAGTCGGCTCCCGTTGCTGCCTCTGCATTGTGAGCCGTCAGTCAAGCACCACGGCTGTTTCATCTCGGCTAACCTTGACTTTAAGACTCACAGTACAAGCTCGTCTACAAAGACCCTTAATCTTCCACATGTCTGTCAAACAAATGAAAGGAGAATGTTAGTTCAGCTTAAATATTACTAATGAATTAAATCCAGACTATTAATTGTGCTTTGAAACTCCTAACATTGATCAGTTAAGGGTAAACTGTTGCACATTTTTTCATCGAAACAGCAGTGAAAAACATGGGACTACGATTCTAAATGGGATTCTTTTTACAGAATCAATACACAGCGTATTAATAATGGAGAGTTAACTGCCTTCTGTTTAGGTTGGACCACTACACCTTTTTATTTGGCCATTTATCTCAACCTCTTTTTGCCTTGGAAATAAAATCAGTGTTTTCCTTTCAATGATATGATGTTCTATAAGCAGAAACTGAATCACCCCACCCCAAGAACTAAGTGCAATAACCAAACTTGAATGTCCTAGTGTACATGCACTTTATCGGATGTTATATTTTGATGCTGCTGCCTTATTTTTGTTTTTTTTATTTTTGCCTTAATTAGAGCTGCCAAACGTTTTTTCGTTGTTTTTGAAAGCAATGACAATAAAGCTATTCTATTCGGTTCTATTCTATTCTTTGTTCCTTTTTCTACATTATTTGTTTTGTTGTTTTATCCAGGAGTAATTAACATGTTATAAAGGTGTGTGGCTAGCAAAACTAGTCGCACTCTGACAGTCACATAGTATTATGTGACTGTATGATAACTTTTTAAAAATACTTATTTATTTAGAGAAAAAATAAGGCAGTAACAAAAGGCAACATTGTCCGCCTCAGTTTACATAATTATATTGTTCTCAGGAGCATATCGAAATGAATGATTAACTAAAAATAAGAGTCGTTCAGGTGTCACAAGGGTCCCATCAGTACTCTGACATTATCAAGGAAGGATTGCTTCTAGCCGGTTAATATGGAACTATGAGCTTGTAGGATAAGTTGGCGTCTAACCATTCAGGTGTATGTATGTCAGTGGAATCGAGAAATTATTAATTTGTAGATTTTACAGGAAGAGACTCATTAGAACAGCCTGATAGTAGGGAATCGCCGTAGTCGAGCCTGGAAGAATTTTTGAGAATGCCACATTTTTGATACAGCAGATGAAAGAATCCAGCCCTAATCTTCGCCAATAACAGACCATACTGGATTGGCAGTTTTCCAATGATGAAGAGCTTCCAACCGATTACTGGTGAACAGCCTAAAATAGCAATGTCTATAAATATCAGAAATAGATGAGTATCTATGCAAAACATCAGAGCAGAGCTTGCAGAGTCTGCTCCAGAACCGAGACCTGTGAGCCATTTAGACTTTTGGCAATAAATAAAAAGGGGTGATCAGGATTAATGAACTTTTATATGTTCATTTTTAATTTGTGCAATTTTTCATGAAATATACGGAACATGCTTTCCACGGGATGAACAGCGAGTGACAATCCATTTTTTCTGTTTCAGAAATTCAGTCTCTTAGTGGTGGAGAAACTGGATTGCATCGTATCGGAGCTTTATGCAGACTGTCTGACAGTGGCTTTACTTCATGAATGCAAATGTAAACAGCACATAGAGAGGAGAGCCACGCTGTCGATTCATTACCTTAGACAGTTCCTCCCCTCGGCCCACGCCGCCTCCTCTCTCTCATCTCCCCTCCAAAACAAGCAATTGTCTCTGAGGGAGAGATAGAGGGTTTCAGCACCATGGACAGCTCCAGAACCTGGACCGCCGCCGCTTCCTTTCACTCCGGCTTTGTTTTTCCGCCAAATCAGAAGAATGAAATAGTTCCACACACTTTCCAGCACAACTCTCTATTTCTTTCTCTTCCTCACACTGTGTGGATGTTTAAGAGTTTGTTGTTCGAGTTTAATGGTCGACCGTATGCAGGGAGTTTGCTGCTCTGGCTTTTTATGTTGTATTGGTATATGGAAGGAGATTTGAACGCAACATATTTCTACTAGCCTCCACTCTATCCATCTATCCATCCATCTAGCATACTTAAGGAGAAATTAAAGACAAGTCACAGGAAGTAACCAAACTGCAGGTCTTTCTGTACTCCTCCCTAAATTCACCTGACCACCCCTTTCCTTTCTCCATAACCCACTCATACTGTGCAAACAGCAATTGTTCATTTCAAGAAGAATTATTGTTTTTGTTGTTTCATTATTATTTTTTCTATTATTTTTTAAATCATGCCAGACTTGAGAATAGCAAAATAGCGGCCTTGTGCGTCTGCTTCGTATGTCAGAACATGGACAGGTGAGGTAAACGTGGTAATGGTAACTATATGGATCGATGTTGCCTGTTGGCATGTTTTAGTGAGGAAAAGTCTGTGATGAGTACACTCATATAACTTATTCCGACCCCAAGTAATTGTTAAATAAAAAAATTCAATAAAAATGTTTTGTCTAATAAAAAATTAGACAGTGATAGAAATATTGTTATTGTTTTTTTTTTAATCATATATTGCTCACCCATAGTGACAGGTACAATGTTGCTAACACTGAAAATAGATTATTTTACATCTTACCGATCTATAGATACAAAGATTATGCGAAAATACGCTTGACAGTTATAGAGCTATTTTAAGTTATTTATTTATTTTGGGTTATATAATTCAGATGATGCTTAACTTAAATCAACTGATGGATAGAGCAGGTTAAGAATTTTAATTGCGATGGTCCTGAGCTACAGCCGCCCGCTAATGTCTTCTGCGAGAGAGTTTGATATTCATAAGAATAAATATGCATATCTGTACAGTTATAATATTTGTGCTAACATGCTCTCTGTTAATCCCCCCTAGCACCACCTGGGATCAAGGGTAGGGTAAACTCAGTGTGTTGATATGACAGTCGAAGTATTACCAACACCCCGACAGATGGTCTGATAGGCCTCGATATGGCACAGAGAGAGACTGAGACAGGGAGAATGTGAGAGCGAGAGGGGGTTAAGAGGGTGAGGATGGCTTCGTCGTATGCTCCATTTGCAAATTTTAGCAATTCATGCACTAATATGGAGGTGCACACCCCACAGGGATCAACATGCAGTCATTCATTAGCATTTTCAAAAACAATTTAAGTTTGAGCTCACATGTTGAATCGGAGGGACGAGGAAAAGTGGAGAAATTATGTAAAGGTGAAAAAGAATGTTGAAAATAAAAGCAAATGGGAGAAAATGGTTAAGGCTTATTTGGGGGAGGAGGAAGAAGGAAGAGGAGGGAGGAGAGAATTTTTTTTCGCCACTTAACACAGTGAGAGTCATTGCACAAAAGAGATGGAAATAAAAGAAATTAGGTTTGGTGAAGGTGCGGAAAGCCACCTATGGTTTGGCTTTGGGTCACCTTGGCTGCCAATCAGTTGGAAGCAAAGGTTATCCGTCTCCCCAGGTCCACTCCCCGCTGCTTTAATGAATTTACTCAGGCCTTGGGAATTACTAATGCACTTGTTTATGGAGGAAGGAAAACAGGTGGGTATTAAATTCACCTTTAGTTGTTGTTTCCTAGAGGGAACCAAATCGACCCACAGAATGGGGTTCAGGTGCAATTTGGTTAACATGTTATGGGTTTGAATCCAAATCATGACCTTCGTTATGTTGCCCTTACGAACTCCGTCACGACTCATAGAGTGTCTTAACAACACTAGGTCTATACCGCGCCGCTCAAGAGAGGACTGGGACCACAATTAATTCCCATTTTTTAAGATAACATGTCTGCTGATGGTTGAGAGACAAAAGGAGCATCAGGATTAAAGGTTCAATTTCACTGGAAGCGTTTCGTCGCATTACAGTTGCGTCGCGTTACAGTTGCGTCGCGTTACAGCTGCGTGGCGGTTGGCGCTCCCGATCGCTGTCATACAAAACAATGTGTGTGATTCCAAATGACGCGCTGCGGCTCGATGCTCAGCTCCAAATACGCGCCTAGTCTAGTTTTGTTGGAAGATGCGTCAATTTCAACAGAGAGTCAAACACAGAAATGAAATAGAGCGTCCAGTCGGATTTCAAAATAAATGTGACAGGATGCTTTCAAAATAAATACACGATACACCGGATTGAATGGATCAAATTTACGTGTAGATTTATATAAGATTAAATAGCCAGTGGCCAGTCAGAGGATCAACAAGTCACCATGGATGAAGAGTCATTTATTTTGGAAGTTGACATGTTCAAGATTATCTACGACTCCACAGATCCTTTTTACAAGGACAACAGTAGAAAGGGAGAAAGAGGTGGAGATGGTTGCAGGAGTTTGTGGAGAGGAAGTTGAGCATTTCTACTAATTATCTCCTAGGAAAAAGTGAGATGTGATTTTGCCCAACTAAAGTACGCCATTCAGTGGCGTTCAATCGTCGAAGCCAATTTAAAACAACAAAGTTGCAAAAACAAGCTGCAGGCTCTGACGCTCCGCTTCTGAGACGTGTCCGGTACGGACAAAGATGCAGCAAAACCGCGGCGGAGCTGCGACGACACCGGAATGCAACCGCGATGCTCCCAGTGGAATGAAAGCGTAACGTACGGTTGTCTCTGTGAGTCTGTCCAATGATGAACTCGTGGCTCATCCAGGGTGCACCCTGCCTACCGAACAGCTGGGATGGGACTTTTTAATGCATTTGATTAAGTGCTGACGATAGGTTTCCTTTAATATTTTCTGTGTGTGAACAGGATAATATTTATCTATACATGTCTATAAGAAGTCCTATTATAAAGTACGTCTTAATTTTTAGTCACCTTTAGAATATCTGTCTGTTGGAGCTGCTGTAACGACTAAATAACCCCTCTGGGGATTAATAAAGTTTCTTTCTATCGATAAGCGGTTGCAGATAATGGATGGATTAATGAATGGAAAGAACAGAAAGCACGAAAAAAAAATGGCTTGGATGACTGCTGTGAAAGCTTTTAGATGTTTCCTTCGGCACTTAACTATCAGTGTCCTCGTAGGAACTATATTTCCAACCCACCCCATGTGGCAGGAAATATCAAAGTTCTGGTAGGTATTATGAAATAAGATTCTAAAATTGCAGGTTATAGACTTTTTATTCAACCTTGAAATTGTGATTTTTTTTTACCAATATGAATGATATTTAGAGTATCTTATGTTGTCCAAACAACGGTTCTTGTGACATTATGGTATTTTTCTAAAGGTTCCTATTTTCATAATAACATTATGCAAATGCTCTCACGGAGCCCCCTAGTGTCAGTTGAGAAAAAAAAATAAAATAAAAATTTTAAATAACTCTATATTTTCTGATTGTTGATTAGAACAAAATACAACATGTTACCTTCGGCTGTGGGAAATTGTGATCCAAACTTTAACCATTTTCTTTAAATTTTTGGATTCAAAAATGAAATGAAATGTTAATTGCAGCTCTAAAAGCAATAAATGCAATTTTATTGTGAAGCAACGTATCTATATATTTATAGATATATAGATTTTCTTTTTTTCTTACATGATCATGTAAGAAAAAGTTGAGTTTTGGTCATGATGACCAAACTCAACTTTTAGATAAAGCTTATGTGTAATTCTTTGCATGAATGTGCGAAAGCAAGTGTTTCAAAAACCAGTGATGTTCTGTCTTGAATATTTATCATATTTTAATTTTGCCATTTGACAGTTTTTATGAACCGTAATATTTACTGTCAAGTTTATAACCACTTTAATTCAAATTTTTACCCAGTTGTCCTCATTAAATAAAGAAAAGGTAATAAATAGGAAGACAGAAAGTGTGTCAAGCTTTCATTATGAGATTTAGAGAAACTTGCATGGGGTCAACCTGAACTGAAGGATAATGGAAGGGTTGAGAGTTTTTTTTGCTTCTCAGCTCAATTTGCTATATAGGCTCTACTTCTCACTCTGTGGTTGGCCAATTGCGACCAATCTCACCCATCCTTCATTCATATGCTCCACTGCTTCATCAAATAGACAGCCTAAGGAACTCAGGGGGGAAGCATTCCCTTGAATGGGTGAACTGCAGGGCGAGGGAGGGAGAAGTTGTGGGAAGTGATGTGTTGGGTGTGGAGAATGCAGCCATTCCTATTAAGAGGAGTGGAGAGAGAACGGAGGGTCAGCAGGGAGAGATGGGAAACAGACAATCAGTCAAGATGCCACGGGGGTTCTGGAATATACCGCTAGATGCAAGGATAGCAAGAAAGCATACCTCACAGTCATGTTCTTGCCATGGATAAAAGGCAGGGAGAAAAGAAGAGAGAAATAGACGGAGTGAATCTTGAGATTGAGACCTTTACCTTCTAAGCAGTGTTAAATGCTAAATCTTTCTCTTTCTCTCTCTTTCTCTCTCTCTCTCGTCAAAACTAGCTGCAGACTGCATGCCTGCTTGGAATTGGAACTGCCAGGATATCTAGATCTCTTATTGGAGAGAAACGAACGGACACACAACCAATTACTGATTTATTTCTTTCTTTCTAGTAACACGATAAAGCTTTTACATTATGCACCAATTCAAGCTTAGTGATGAAACTGACAATATTGACTCTGACGTGACGGACTGATAGCGTGACACGGACAGAGCAGTTCTAAGAATATACCAGAGCAGCAGATTCAGTGACGGATTGATCTCTGTGTCAGCTTGTGTATGCGGTACGTCACTGGGAGGGGAAACAACATCCACTGCAAAAAGTCAAATACCAGACATAAGATGAGGTTTTTAAAAACGATTTGATCATTTTATATTGCATGGATATATATGGACAACTGCTTTTACTGCCTTTTAACCCTTGTGCTTCAAATATTATATATATTATTATATTATGTATTGATATGTTACACTTAATGTCATTTTAGGACGATTAATGGTGCAGTAGGTGTCTTTTTTTTTTTTAAGGCTGGTGGAAATGCATTGTGTAATTGGATTATTTTATAGCGCTGCTTTGTCAGCTTGGGTTGTGCCTTTGTCAGTCGGCGCTGCAGCGCGACGCTTCTAGTTCATTTGTCTGCGGGTTGCTTCTTGCAAAGCGGAGGCTTCTTGCATTGTGTTAAAAGTCAGCTGACAACATTTTAAGAGAGTCACTTCAGTAAGACACTATGAAGTAGAAATGGGGTTTTATTTTCCAGAGTTAGATGAAGCACAGGGATAGTGGCAGTATCTGGCAGAAGCTGTGGCAGGTGGAGTAGGCAAATTGCCACCCAACATCTTAATTTTTTTTTGAGTGTGTGCTGACCATTGATGAGAAACTGACCTACGTTCTGAAAGCGTAATGAATTGCTGAGAAATCTGTCAATCAAGCTGTACCTGCAGCCACGTCCCGCCCCCAGCTCTCAGGAGCCAATGGTAGCCCGGAACACTGACACTGATATTGTCTTCCAACAAAGAGTTTTCTGTGTTAGAAGTCAGATTATTATAAAATTTCTAAACGACCCAAATTATCTGGTAACAAATTTTTAAAGAGTAGCGATTGAAGGAGCAAGCATTCTAAAAACAGAGGGATTGATTTTTGTGATGCTAACACAAGAGAGGAGGTTGCTAGCTCTGTGCTATTAATGCACAGGACGCGCGTTTTCTCAACTCCAGGAGCACGGGAGAATATTTGCCATGTTGAATGATGGTCCATCCATCAAGGTGAAGAACACACTCTAGTTTATCTGTGACAACGGAATCAGTTTTTCCTAATGTTTTTATAGCATTACTAGTTCTTCTCATCCTCCTCGTTTCAGGTCCTTGAGAAGAACGCACTCTCTCAAAGTCTAAATTTATTAGAAAAAACCAACCTCCTCAGTACTTTGAAACACGACAGCCTTACTGGACCGGTGACGATCTCTGTTGAGCAGAAACTGGCACAGGAAATTGAAATAGAAGATTAATATAAAATTCTTGAAGGCTGGTATTGTAAACTTATGTAATGTAAGCTTTATTTGGTCTTAGTGTTGCTGAGTGTGCAGTAGCACACATCTCCTGTTCATGAGTGAGCCTACTGCACAGCAGAAAGTGGTGTAGGCCTGTTGGAGATATTTGCACTGGTTCAGTTTGAGGAGCTGATATGGGATTGTTGGTGATGTATACGTAGTCTACATGCCTTCATTACTTTGCTGTAAACAATTTGGAAATAGGCTTATTTGAGTTATATTGCATACCTTTTATTTGTGTTATTTGTATTTGAATCCGCAATATACCAATTTATATGGACAAACAACACCATACTTTAATTATTATTGACACTTTGAACACACTTGCCTTGCAATATAGACTATTTGTAATGTGTTGGAGTTGGTGTTTCGTTTTTCGTATGGTATGTTACAAATAGAGGTGGGCGTAATTGTGTTTCGCCTGGAGAAGCAGAAGTGCGAGCACCGATCCTGAGCAAAACTTTAGTTTTTTGGTTCCAGAAGAGCTGATCTGAGTTGGTTCAATCAACTCTGAGTTTGTTTACTTTGAGTTAAACGCGTGCAGTACGAAAATCCAAAATCATCATCAGTGAAAAAGAACGGTTGACACGCTTTACACTATTTGTGCAGGAAGTTTTAATGCTTTCACAAGAGGATATTTAGGAAAGAAAACAAGGCTACATTGGAAAAGGAGAGAAAACTGGCATGGGAAAAATTACTGCCTGAGTGAATGTATCTACTTGTTTTATTGCCTTTTCTCTGAATATTGTGTGTGAAATGGTGGTATAATGATGTTGAACAGATGTTTCATATATTGGCACTTAGTACATCTGAAGCAGCTGAAAAATAATATACAAATACAGACTTAATCCTGGCTGGGTATAGAAACTCACTGGGGGAATTATGTATTTACCCTGGGACGGCGTCGGGATTCTACCAACCCCCAGGAATGAGCCGGAGAGGGTTGCTGGTAAGAGGAATGGGAATGACATGCGGGGACTGCTGCCACCGTGACCCCCCCCCTGAATAAACTTGCTGGATGAAAGAGAGAGCCTCACTATAGTTATATCTATATCAAACAGTTGCTTTTTTTCGGTAGTTTTGGTACCAAATGATGTTGCAGTAGAATATGTTGTCGTAAATGATGTCGACTTATGTTGCAGGAAAAGCTTCTGTTTGAAATAACAAAAACAAAAGACATTTGCGGTGTGAGATATTTGAGATATATAGTTGGAGAATGTCATTCAGATAAATCATGGAATGAAGGCAGGATCAATCTGGGTCTCATAGTCCTCTCCCGACGTCAATCTGTAAACGAATGAGAGATGAACATGTCACGTCTGACCGCTCTGCATCAGGATCAGGGGGAGGAGTCACGAACAACCTCGGGCTTCCCTGAAATATTCCTGCCATCAAGAAGGTTAGGTTCAAAGAGCAAGTTACCATGGTAACTGACAATGAGAGTTGAGCTTATCTCGCTTTCTGGAACGGAAATCCAAGAGTTTCCTTCATCTCAGGCTTAACAAACTCAGAGTTTCCATCCAACCTGCTTCCTGGAGTGCCCCTCTGAGCGCAAGAAAACAATGTTGACTACGTAGAAAAATCCTACAGGGAAAATTAAAAACTCACAGTAAACGTTTAGACAGCTGTAAGCTACCTCTGAACGCGATGTTATAATCTGTGGGATGTTTATGAACGTGAATTTAGAACTCTTAACTGAGTTTGTGAACCCTTAGTAAGATAAACTTAACCTAACCTGCTCGATGGCAGGTTTTCTTCAACAAGCCTTGAATTTGGTTCTTGACTTGGGTCAACACTTTAAAACTCTTTGGGTTTTAAAGTCACAGAATGATATTTACTTTGTTTGATATGTCTAATATGATGAAAAATAAAGTGAGATATGACATAGAAAGTATCAACCATCCATCAATTTTCTTCCTCTTATCTGGGGTCGGCTCAATAGTAGTAGAGGACTAAGCAAGATATTCCAGGCGTCACTCTATCCAGATGAATAATATCATTCCTCTAATAAAGTCTGGGTCATCTATGTGTTTGAATTTTATTTATATCTGTTTTCACGTGCACTTGGTGCCCATTTATGAAAATAAAATAACACATTTTAATCTATACTATTCACAGAAAGTGCAGTAAAGCTAGTAGAGATCTAGGCCCACAGTTACTGTTCATACCACTCTGTTATCCCCCTTTCACACATACCTGATCCAATTTACCTGCTTCATGGCCTGGGGCAGTCTCTTTCTATCACTGTCACACCTGCATGTTTAGCTCCATCATCACCATCAGTTTCTGTCTTTAAATACGACTCTCTCAATCCATCTAGTTCTTGCATAATGCTAGTTCACGAGCACTCCACCTCCCCATCTCCACCTAGTCCTCAGAGATCCATTAGTCACATTATTCATCAGCCTCAGCAGAGTCATCAGCCACCACCACCAGTATCCAGACTGGGATCACAATCTCCCCGAAGAGTCTGAGCGCTAAAGACTTTCTAATAGACTCATTATCACACGTCTGCTGGTGCAATAAATCATCTTTGTCTACATTTTGTCTTCTGATTGAAATATACTGTACATCTTTGCATAGCAGTAATTTTCTCCCACTTCAGTTTACTTTCATTTGCTGGCGAAGCTACGTCATTGTTTTTCTAAATATCTGCTTATATGTATGGCGACCATAGTGTTTCACCAGTTGTCATGGTGTATCACAGTTTCTGAGCTCCATTGATGAATGCTGTTGATCTTACTCAGGCTGGAGTTTAGCTCGGAGTTAATAAACTCAGAGTTGATTGAACTCCGATCAGCTGTTGTGAAAGCCAAATACTCAGGCTTTTCCAGCTTAGGGTTGATCAACCCAGGGCCCAGGGTTTTAAAGTCAAATATGCTTTTTGGAATACCCCCCTGGTTATGTGATGTGGAGAAGTAGCAGAGCCAGGATGGAACTACGACTCCGGTTAATGAGATGATGCAACTCAGGCGTGGAGCTACGCCAGGAGCCGCCTCTATGCAGACACATGCACTGAAGCAAGGGGAGTAGGAGAGGAGGACACAGAAGAAAACACATATAAAGCATGCCAGATCAGGGGGTGAGTTATGACACCGTTTTGGTAACAGTTTATTCTGTTTAGGGCTGCAGAGGGTTAGGAACCTATCCCAACTGAAATGTGCACACCTTGGGTAATTAGCTAATTAATCACAGGAACGACGCATAGAGACAAACAACCATTCATGCTCTCATTCGGGCAATACAATTTCACTTTGGAATGTTTGTGGAAGCAAATGAAAGAAAAAAGGTTGCATTTTTGAATGGGATATTTTAAGTGCCTAAAACCTACATACGAGCTGTGGTTGCTCATCAGTGATGTGATGAGCGGACAGGCAGCATCTTGAAAAGGAAAACATGGCCTGTGGTGCTGCTTTAACAGGTCAACCACATCTGCATGCACGCTTCGTTGTTTTTTGTTCTCACTCAGGTGTTTGTTTGAAATGCTGCCTGAATGATGCCCCAAGGGGTTCATGTGTGTCCAGTATTACATCTGCTCATGTTTTTGTCTGTGTGTAACCTAAGGTGTGTGCGTGTGAGTATGAGCTGATATATTCATGGATGCTGGCCTGTGGGCAGGAAACATCTTCCCTTGTTTACTGGGGAGGGATGTCACAGAGTGTGAGCTGCCTTTTTGCAGAGCTGCTGCTGCTGCCCATTGGTATGTGAAGGCTTTATAATTGAATTAGCTCAGGCCTTATGGCCTCATGTTGGAGGCATGCTGAGCTCCAATACAACCCCGCTGCCTGCTCGTTATGTAAAAAAGAGGTCAGGAACAATCGTATATGAACTTGTGTGCTCTTAAAATGGCGTAGACGTGCTTTTGAATCTACTACCGAGGCCAAAATTTTCCAATTTGTCTTGGTTTTTTATGTCTGTTTGTGTGTGTGTGTGATGGCTCTAACTAGCTGTTAGATTTATGCCAGAGTGTGAGTCTGCCTGTGGATGTTATTGCCTCATCATCAGACGCTTTGTAAATCTGTAAATGCTGAACGGCTGATGGACGTGTTCAGCTCTTTGGTGGGCTTAATGCAGGTTCGTCCAGCAGAGAGTAGCTGTGTTCAAGTAATGATACTCCACAACTATCTGGTGTACTGGCATAACCATGGTGTCTATGGACAGGTAATACCTAAAATAATCTTTTGTCAGTGTCGGGGACATTTTACCTGGGACATAGTGACGTGATTACCATTATTACTTATACTACTGCATCAAATTTGATAGAAATACCAAAGTGTACATGCTATGCTACAGTTTTTCTGGAATAGGACCAGGAGGACTCTCCATTTTGCACTGTTGGATAGCAAATATAACCAAAAATGTTCCTAAATGGAATTTCAACCCTAAACAAAAAGCTTTTATGGGTTTGACGATTAATCCTCCATCAGTTCTACCAGTCACATCAGTTTATATCAGCACGTTGGCACGGATCAATCTACGTCAAATCTATCCTTTGTTTCCCTCCCTCCTCCTGTCCAACAAACGTGCATGCACTCTTGCACAGCGACAGCTCACAGGTGCTGGCGGCAGCTAAAAATGTCGGCACAATCATTTATTTCCATCGGCCTCTAGTCGGTTTAGCAAGGTTTAGCATAGCCACCTGAGGATTGAAAGAAAAAAATGCATGCGTCTTTGCCACAGTTCAGATGTCAGCAAAACAGCACCTCACCCTGCCGATCAACTGTTTGTCCTGGGTGACCTCACCATGCTGGAATAGATCAGTGTTTGTCCAGATTTCACTCCAGAGACTGAAACAATGGTGCTGTGGTTGATGGCTTCAAGTCATAATCCCGATTATTTCAAACTAAGTTGACTATGGACAATCATTTTTATATTTTTATAATTTATCTATTTTTTACACTGCCTGCAAAGTTATCTGACAGTTTTGTTCTGACAATATGCTGACCTATTAAAACCTTAATGGAACTAATAGACATGAGTGAGATTACATGCATCAGAGGTCATAAATGTCCGGAATTCAAATATTTTTTATAAGTTTCCCATGTGGTTAGTGTCTGTACATATAATGATGATCAAATCATCGATGGGTTGGGAGGATTTCTGGGTACAGTGCTCAGGTCTCTGGTTAAGGGGGCTAAGGATTCATTGAAAATGTCATAAAGCAGAATTTAGTGGGACCTGTTGTTGGTCACGAATACAAGGATTTCCCTCTTTCTTTTCTTCATCAGTGTAAGGGAGAACTTAGGAGGTTCAAGGTGAACTATTTATATTTTTTTAACCATTCTGGACAAATTATTTGAGCAAATTTAGCGCCTAACTTCAAAGAACAAGAACAGGGAACAACTGGGGGCTGTGGAGATGAAACTCAGGTTTCCAACTGATATAAAGTCACATGTATGGGTACAAGGACCAAAGAAAGGCTGAGAAATTGTCAGTGTAAACCTGTGAAAATCATTAGAAAAGATCTCAAAATGTTGTTTGCCTTTCTTCAGTAAGGTCCAATGGAGGAAGCTTTTATCACTTTTGAGTAAACATGCCACAAAAGTTAAAAAATATACTGCCATCAACATGACACATTTCATAAATCATAGCCCTAATCTGTCAAACAAGAGCATTTACTTCATCCCTGTTGGCAACAAATGGCTTAATGAATTCATTCCACTAGTATGGATAGTCTAAATTATCCCCAGAAAGAAATGATTGGTTGTGTTGGTCGACAGATTATTTGAAATAATTCAAGACTTAGGTCTTTCACATGGTTTCTGTTCTGTATATGAGGACAATACACTTCATTATAAATACTGTGCATGCACAAAATAAGGCATAAGCCACTTTCAGTGCAATCCCTGGGATTTATAAAAAGTGAACTTGATTACGATGAGAATGTGTGGTCGTCCACAAACACTGATCCATTTGTACGCAAAGAACTGGATAAACGAGGAAACTACGACTCAAATTGCAGAGGGGTGAAACGAGAAAAGGTGCAACATTAACACAAGCCGATGTTACAATGAATAATCAATTATGCGTTTGATTTGTCTTCTCTGGAGAGTAACTACAGAGCCCTGTCAATACAGAAGAACCCTTAGGTGTTTCTGTTATAATCAAACAATATATGTTTTTAAAATGTGTCAACTACATTAACATTTAAGCAGTTTGCGAAGCCTCGTTCAGGCAGATAGGTGCATAATTCTCTTCATATTCTTATCATATATTGCCTCTCAACGTTGTTGAACATTATTAATGCTATTATTAGTGGGTATAAAAATTGGTACTGACGCACAGTGGCTGATTTGATGCAGTTGGAGGACGTGGAGAATGGAATCGGCAATTGTTCTGTAATTTCATTAAGTTGCCTGTATATCTTTGCATGAGCAACAGCATCTGTGAGGCTCCTGTCGGCGGGTGCAGAGGCACCCTGGCTCACTGCAAGGAAATACAAACGGCAATGGAATAAAATCCTCATAGTTCTGTAAAGAGCTTCCTAGTTTTATTTGTAAGCCTACATTCATTTTTTTCTGTGTTCGTTCAACATAACTTAATTAGATTTAAAATTTGGAATATTTGGCTCGCTTTTTTTTTGTCCTGCCTGTTTTTTTCTCACAAAGTCGCATGACTTAAAAAAATTAAAAAAAAAATTCAGGCAATGTCTGAATTTGCCTTTCAGTCCAAGCATCTGAGACAGCAGCTTCAATGCGTCCAACACTTCTGCCAAGCTATTAACTTTCTGCCAAGCTACTACCTGTCTGCAAACAGCCTTTGTTCTTGATTCCAACTCTCTCCAATTAGAGCTTCAATTTCACATTGAGCAAAGTTTATTCTTCAGTCTTCCTGTCTGCCTTCATCCTGACACACGTCATCAATCATTCGTCATTAATATTAATTAGAACCATTTCACTAACTTTTTCATGGGCAAACGTTTGCATTGTTTGAAGCTCACACATGCCACGTCTTATTTCCAGTGGGTTGCCATTTAGTAATGGAAATATTTTATTTCTGTCTCTCCTACGTTTTTCCGTACGCCAACCTCTGATGCAAATACTGCACACATTATTTTCACCAAGACTAAGAATGTTATAGTCACGAAGAATGATTTAAGGCCTCTAAAAGCACCATAAATTACGCATCATTTGCAACAGCTTTTTGCACCGTCTTAAGGACAGATTAAAAAAAAGATATTGCACCAATGATATTCCAGCGCAAACAAGCCCACAAATCGTTGCACCTGAGTTCAGTTTGCCCCTGATTTCGGTCTGATTGCAATTACAATATGGCAGGGTTTTAATGTCGCCTTTAGCGCCTACAACACTGTAGGCGGGACAATGGCAGAACGGAAAAGAAAAATTTAATTTTCAGACCGTTAGCTGGACATCTTGACAGAACAGATGCAGAGGTACTCTACAAAACTGCAGCTGGGACAGCAGGGAACCACATTTGGGATTTAATATCCCAAGTCTGTCACTTCAGTTGGTGTTTCCATATGCAAACTTTAAGACTGCAAAAAGAGATGACTTGATCTGAATTGCAGAACAAAAGAAAAAGTAAGTCAAGCTGGCAGAGGTCTACCCAAAGAATTGAATTTAAAATTTATTGAGGAACTTCTTCAGCAAACTCTCCAGAACCAACAGGTTCTTGGCTTGGAGGAGGGGATGGATACAGAGGAGTGTCTCCAAAGGCATTATTATTATTATTATTATTATTATTTTTATTGTCACTCTCTGACATCATGACTATATTATAGGCCTCGGTCTTTCAAAAATGTTTTTTTTTTAGGAATAAAATATGTTTCTACCGAGTCCCTGAAGGCCCTTGAGAAAAAGCAAAAGAAAAAATATCTTGTGCGCACAAGATAATAACTTGTAACACGGGAGAATTTACTGTCAATCCGTAAGTATCTCTTGTTCCCCCCAAAGCACTGTGTAACAATAATGGACTGAATGAGGCTCATAAAGTTTTTTCTTTCACTTTGGTCTGTCAACAATTGGTTTAAGAAACACACCGGGAGGAGGACCGAGATTACCTTAATTTAATTTAGTCAGAACATATACACAATACCAACCAACCTTACTTTCCCTGTGATCCTGTGATAATTCAAAATTACAGCAGGTTTTCTGGGAAAAAAAACAAAAAACAAGAAAAAGCTGCCTGTCGTCCTTCAGTATGCGCTGCAAATGATCCTGCTGATGATTTATGACAAGCCCATATCTACAAAACAAAAGCTGTTAGAATTTGATTCTGCAACCTATTTCTCTGTTTATTGAATAAGTACATATTATGTTTCCTTTTGCTGAGCAGCGTCTGTTATTTTGAAGGTTTACAGCACAAGTAAGGTTAGTCGGTATTGTATATGTGTTCTGACTTGATAAATTAACCTAAGCTTGGTTCTCCTCTCTGTGTGTTCCTTAAACCAGTTGTTTGACTTTTCGAAGCGAAAATAAAAACTTTATAAACCTTGATCAGTCCATTATATGTTAAATGGTGGCTTTGACATAGAGAGACACTTATGGATTAACAGTGAATCATCTTGTACACACAAGATAAAAAGAAAAGAAAAAAAAAAAGATTTTCAAAAGCACTTCAGGGGGTCCGTAAATTTCAGTTGTTTAGTTGCTGTAGGTTTTTCTAATCATATAAATGTGCCACAATTTTTTGAATCAGTCAACACCTGACTGCTTTGTCTAGGGAGACTGTAATCACCCCACTGGACGACAACCCCCTCCCATCTCACCTGCTACCACCCGCCTGGATGCCCAGGCATAATTTGGATGGAATTCCACCTGTTTTGCACCTGCAAAATATGAATAGATTGATCAACTCCAACAAAAAACACACATCAGCACAAGAAAAATATGCTTCCCATTTAAAGGATTTTTCAATTTAATTGAGAGACAGGAGCTTGGGGCAATGGCCAGTAGCTCCCGTCAGCTTGTCAGGGCTCTGAAAGGCTTGAGCCGCAACATCGCCATTTTGAGAACAGAAATGCAATCCAGACAAAGCTATATGATGGGGGTCAGGGGTAGAATTGCTGCTTCTCTTGAGGCCAAGGCGATTGCGAGAGGTGGGAATCAACCTGAGCCAGATGACTTGGAGGCTTGCCTGAGAGCCACTAGCCAAAACGGTCGGTGGCAATTGAGAGAGAGGAAAATGAGAAATGTAAGGCCAAATGGAGAGAGAGAAGAAATATTGTTTTACTCAAATTCATCACACAACTTAATTCTGCCTATGCATGCTTTTTGTCCGCATTCCAAAACAAGAGCTTTAGCAGAGCTATCCCTGGTGCTGAATCATTTGGCCAAAACAAGGCACACTGTGTTGACCAGGGAGATCAATGAAAACATTTTCAGAGTGGATAATTGAGTTGTAGGGATTGTTTTATTGGACGTTGTTAAAACTTGGCAACAAAATGTTTTCTAAGAGCCATAGCAATGCCAATATTTCCTGACAATTTTATTGTTATCACATTAATGTAGAATTGTTGCAGAGAAGTATGCAAAGTCGAAACAACCGAAACCAACACAACTATAGGAAATAAAGTTCAATCATATTCTGTTTGACAGGCCTGCCCTCCTCTGCTTGCATTGCTCCGCCGCTTCGATCCAGGCAACTAAACGGGATTTTTAGAATGCCAAATGTTCGCTCGATCGCATCGAAGTTTTGATGTGAGCCTTGGCGGTAAGCCGCTTCGCCATTGTTTGTAGGATTGAACAAGATCTTTGTCACACCATATCAATTTTACAGCACAGACGTTTTCTCAAATCCACTTTCTTTCCCAGTAGCCAGGATTTGTCATCCACCATTCGGTATAGGCAAACTACATGGACGTTGATTGAATAGTTGTGCTTCTTATTACTGTGTACAGTCAATAGTCAATAGCACTCGCAACTTTTGGGATGCTGGTAACACAGATGAATTATTTCTTTGTCCCCTCAATTTTCCGTCTGGTTTGGGGAAATCTAACGTGTCTCACTGCTCTACAAACAATGGCTGATATAACATTCTACCTGGTCCTGCTGAGACAGACGGATCAGACACCCTTGATGCACTTGGAATAGGTGTTTGGAAGGAGCCAGACACAAGAACCTGGAGGGTTGCAAGCAATTTCAAAATGCCACGTCATGCATGGCGTCTCTTGGTGGCAGGCTCAATTGCATCTTTGATCTCTTTGAGAATATTAAGAATCAGGTGAGCTGGCAGCCTGTATCTTCAAATAATTCCACTTTTGGTTAAATCAAAATATGTTATCATTGGAAATATCCCCTCTAGCAAACCTGACATTAGGACTGCTTTCGTCCGGCCACAATCTCTGCTGCTTTGATCACTGGATAGTCTGGGCATCACATCCCTTTTAAATGCGCTTCAATTACACCAACTCTCTGAAGGCGCAAATAATCTCATGGTAATTGCATGTGGCAAACTGCGCTGAGCGCTCTGAATACCTCCGTTTTTGCATCAAGGATAATTTGCATAGAAAGGGGCTGAATTTGCGTCTCATTTATGCATAAAACCTTATTTAAATACGTGCATAGCACAGTAGCACAGTGCAATACAGTGTTTGCCACTACTCTGTGAATAAGACGCATCCAATTGCACCAGTTTTGTGTCCGCACCAGTCCTGCAATCTTTGTGTTAATTCACCCCACAGTTTTATGAATGAGGCCCCTGATCTGTAAGAGCCCTGCATGAGTGTGTCGTGTTAGTGTGTGCAAGTAGTTTGCATCATGATCATCACAGAGCTAGCATCATTTGTCGTTTCCGAGCTACGGGAGGGTACGTGGGCAGTGAAGTATGTTGTAGACTGACTTGGTTAGGAATTTTCAACAGTGGAACCTCCGCTAAGCAACTTCCTTCTAAGTAGACCAGTTTCCATATCAGCCCTGTGACACAGCCTTCATCTTGTAACTCTCCTGCTCCATCTTTGTCAGCTCTGCTGCTACTCTTTTCTTCTCTCTTTCCATTTGGTCTGAAACCAGAGATCTGGCATGTCCCTTCTCCAAAATACTGTGCTTCCAGTCTGGCCTCTTCCAACAGCTATTTATTTCCTGCATCCTCCAAATTGCTGGGCCTACCTCAGTTTGTACTATCTGCTAACGGCAATTAGGAAGTTAGGTGCCTTGCATTTCTCCCTGCTGTGTCTGTGAACTATCATCAATACTCAACAACTAAACTGGTCTTTTCCAGCTTGTAGTCTAAACTGATATATTGCAGTTATATGTGTAGGTTTTTTTGTCCCACGTCTTGGAGAGACACTGTAAAAAACAATACATTGTGACATTGTGGATGAAGGTGTTGGCTTTTTTGTCCATCTTGCTTATTGTTGATGGGATTATTTGTTTCCATTTTACGCAGCCACATCATCCTGGTGGTCTCAAAGCTGGTAAAACCACACCTCGTACTCCTCAGGAGTAGTCAGTTCTTGTTAGGCCTTCTAAGAGCTGCTCCATCAGAGGTCAGACAGCACCATTGTGTGCTGTGAACTTTCAATGGGTTCCTCATACCAGAGAGCGGTGATGTCACCATGTACAACAAAGATGATGCTTTCTTTCTTACTCAACTTTTGATAGACTATGACTTTTGGATGTCCATACACACCCACTACATGGGTTGATTCTGCCTAAGCAAGATGAGCTTTGGAACACCCAAGTCTATTAAAAAGGGAATTCATTTGTTAAAATGATAAATAAATACATACATTTCCAGACAAAGGATAGTAAAATGAAAATCTTATGGACCTCTACAATATTTAACGTCAGAATCCTACATTGGTTCTTACATCATCAGAAATATGGTTATTGAGTTATAGCTGTTAGACTCAATTAGCTTTACCACTTTATGACATCAAATAAATCTAGAGAATTATGATAGCTGGAGCAAAGACAAGGATCAATGAATTGAGAACAGAAATGACGAGATTGGAGGTTGTATTCTATTGAGCCTGAATTCATGGTCGTAGCTCTTGTGTGACTCTTGAGTTAGCCAACCCTCCAGACAGTAATGTAGACAGTTGAGATTTTCACTATCGTTTTATTCAAATATTATTGGAATAAAATGATGCTTTGCTGTCCCTCAGGCTTTGTTTTCTTCCCCCTCCTTCCCTTCTTCCTCTGGTTTCTCGGTGTGTCTGAGTTACATCTCCTCCTCCACTGAGCATCCTCTAAAAGTTTTATTGTAGAGAAAGGCAACTTAAGGGGTTATCTTGAATCATGTGGGCAGTTCTCAGTTAGTCAGTTGGGTATCCTGCAATGAGGAGAATAAGGTCTATGAAAATTGCCAGTGCATCTAAAAGCAGTGGAAAAAAATCTAATAAATTTCTCATAACAATAAACATCTGTTCCATTTATGACCGTGTGAGTGACTGTGAGTGTGGGAGTATTAATGAAGGAATGGGAACTGTTGAGCAGCCATGCCACGGCCTATTGTGAATATTCTTACAAGAAAACAAACACCATGCATTATATTATTTGAATAATGGTTAGATAAAACGCAAACAAGCAGCTAGAAAAAGGATTTGATTCTCGTCTCTCTGTTATACCCACTGGTTGTAGCTGTAATCAATCAACACTAGGTGGTGGCCGAAACAGGGGACAGGAAAAACTGTCTTTGAGTTGTGTAGTTTTAACGAACATGTTAACTACTCCGGATAGAAAGAGGATGGGACAGAAAGCCTTCCCCAGGCAGCACAGCTGGGGGTCACCCCTTCCTGTGTTTAAGAGTTGTGCTGCTCCAAGGATCCCCTTCTAGATCCACTGCCAGGAGGTTTTGGTGGCTCCTCTGAGCTGCAGTCCTTTTCGCACTAAGGTCTGGGTACCAGGGATTTACTGGCAGCCAAATAGTACAACCTCAACTGGCTCACAAGGGACTCTTCAACCCTTGCTCCTGCAATCTGGGATCACTTTGACGCTCATTTGTTCTTCAAATTGGTCATCTCATGGTACAGTCAACTCCAGCAGGACCACTTGTTGGTTCTGATGTAAAAGAACACATAGGGGTGGAGCGAATGGGGTTGTGATGTTCTCTGGAAAATTCAGTTGCCTTCCTATGTTGAGTTCAAGCTGCGAGTCCAGTGCAGTGGCTAGAAGCCCTCCCATGGAACGGGACCGCATTATCATTAAAAAACAACATTTGAACCTTTCTATTAAATTCATTGGTCCTTACAAAATCTTATTTATCAACCCCAACTTCTTAATATTTTTCCCTTCACTTCCAAAAGTCTTCCAATTGTAATTAAAAACTTTAAAAGAAAATAATGTTACTTGCAAAAATGGACTGTCATCATATCTTTAGATTGTTTTTCTCAGCCTGTGGCAGTTTTTTTGTTCCAGTCACATCTGTATTTGTTGAGGCTGCATCTGTACTTCTTGCTGTTCCATTCACTGCTGTTGTATAATTTTCTTTTCAATGCTGCCATCATCTTTTCTTTTTCTTTCCTTTACCGTCACCAAAAAATACAAATAATAATGAGTGATCTTCGAAAAAATTTTCAGTTTGTTATATCAGCAACAAAAATAAGTGAAAACTATCTCCTCCAGCTAAACGTAAGAGACGAAGAAAGAAAGAAAATAAAAACCTCCCAGCATAATGGAAAAATTATTAAATTAATGAATTCAATTGATTGAAATATTCATTATTTTGAAATTCTGTGAAATGAACCTGGGAATCCAAGTCCTTTGATGGTAAATTGAGTTTGCAAAATTAAATCTGCATAGTCTTTGACACTAAACAAGTCATTGAGTGGCAGTTCAATTTTAATCACCTCTCATCAGTGGGGATAATCTCAGTAAACAGAGTGCAGGGATTGTATAATTAATCACCAGTCCCCCATTCTCAATTAGCTGACTGTTGGAGAAGCAATGGGAATAGTCCAACTGCCGAGCTGCTATAAAGGCAGCATGTTGATGACACATCATAGTTAAAGGCTTCCACCATTCCAGGATGTAATAGGCAACATCTTGTTAGCGGTCTCTCAGTGGATAGATCTGCTGAGAGCATACATGTGAGCAGAGAGAGAGAGAGAGAGAGAGAGGAGGAGATTGCAGCAGAAGATGTTGCATCACATATTTAATGAATTAATATTTGTTTTTCACTGTAACTGGTCCGTTTATATGTGTGGGTGTGCCCTTCATTTGGTTTTTCATTGCTGGTGAAAAGAGGATGAATCAATATCCTCTGACTGCTGAGAGCAAAAGACTTCACAACATCAGCGTTTTCACAATGAAAACAATTGCTACACTCCCTAAAGCCAATCAGTGATTGAATTGATCATTCAACCACTGCGCACTCCTGCTATTAATTTAGGTAACTTTTCAATTAGTTTGAGTTACGGGTGCAGTAACTGAGGTTATACAGGGCATGGCAGAATTAATTATTTACCCTGTTCTTTATAGTTAGGGAAATTGAGCAATACATAGCTGAAGCCATGCAGCCGAGAAAGGCTGAGGATACTGCCCCGCCACCAACAATCTGAGCTGCCGATTCAGACAGCAACCAGTGGTGCTGTTGCTCAAATTCCCTGTGCAATGCCAGCAGAAATATAACCTTTTAAAATCAATTTCTGACTTGAAAGTTTTTATTGGATGCTGTCGCTGACATAATCTATCAAAGTGAAAGCTTTAGTCACAGAGTGAAACCAGGAAAAGGTAAGCAAGAGCAACATTTGGCCACTTAGTGTTCTCTCCTATGACTCCACCAACAAATCCATGAGGGTGATACTTAGCAACTTTGAGCAAGATGTGCACCTTTAGGTGCCTTCTCATCAAATCTGATTTTATTTGTTCAACATAGCTCGTGGTAGCTTGTGCTTGCTGGCTTTCTGTAGTTGTCTCATCCATCAATGTTGAACAACCAAGCAGCTTCTCCCTCGCTCAGTTTTCTGGCAATAACCTTAACATCATATTTGGGTGACTGAGCATAAGGTCTTTACAGGCAATTTTTTGAAGGCCATCTAGACAGGAAGATGGTTGTTTTTTACAAGCAGGTAAACTCAGCTTGCACTTAGAAATGCTTTTTACAACACTTGCCACAAACATCGACCCCTACGACTGTTGTTTGCACCGCGGAAAAGTTGCTAAGGATAAGGATGGACAAAAGTAGGACCATGATAGGTGTATAATGAAAGTGTGTCACTGTGATATTCGATAGATGATCATCCAACTGATATCAATTGACCGTGAAGTGGGTAATTGAGGCCGAGCGTACATTAAAGGTGAGGAAGACAGGGTGGAATCAGGGATGACTTTGGCCTCCATATAGGGCTGCATATAAAGTTTTTATAAATACTTATTTTTAACAAATTATTATGGGATAGTTTATTCTATTTGATGATCCTAAGGCGGATTAAGACCTTATGGCGAACTAGTGCCAAGGAAAAATAACCTGGGGTTCATGTTGTGGGAAGTGTTGGTTCTGACAGCTCTGTTCTCTAATCATCCTGTTTCAGGGTAGCTAACAAGAGCCACAGACTTGTATCAATAGACTCTTATGTAGCTATAAGGTCATGATCTCCTTTATATACCTGTTTTCTTAGAACAAACAAACAGTCTAAAGTATTTCTCATTATGCCATTGCCTATTGATAGAAAGAAATGAGCAATGTTTGTTTGCTTGTGTTTTGCCCTCTAGTCATCTTGGCATTATCATTGAATTAATGTGGTGTTATCAGAGCCACAGAGGGAGGAAGGATCAATATTGATCCCATGTCAGGCAGATACACAGAGAGAGAGAGAGAGTCGGGAAGAGACGTAGTCAAAAAGTGGGAATGCTATTGCAAAAAAAAAACAAGTAAAAGAGACAAGTGAATTAAAGATAAAGAGAAAGGGAGAGAATTAGGTTTCCCAGGCATGCTGGCATATGGCAGCTGTCAGATTAGTGCAGGGGGAGTGATGATAAGATGAATTGAGTTGACTGAACTTTTTACTGACTATCCCCCAGTTCCCTTTGGTGGCATCAAGGTCACTTTTTCAAAAGACATTATCCTTCACTTTGCGTGAACTGGGGCACCACCACTCTCCCAGTATATGCTCACTATGCCGGTCTCCTGTGGTGCTGGTAACACAAGAGCAAAGCATGATGGGGCCAACCAGCTCAGTATCTCAGACGCATTTTGGCCTCATGTCTTATCAAATGAGAGTCCTTACATGACGGCAGTAGTTAGCGAGCAATGTAACGTGGGTTGGAGGTGTCTACTCTCAGAGGACAGTTGTATCATCATTTCCATATTTTCTCAAATTTGCAGCGCTGCTCAGTTTTATTTAAGTAGATTTTAATGTTACATAATATTTTACTCCGAGCATAGTTTGATTTTTATACAGTACATACAACAAATGTGTTAATAGCGTGTGTTGCCAGCGCTCCTACCAATGAACTATCACCAAATATGTGAAAATGTGTACTTATTACCACATCTATGATGTGTTAATACTTTGCTGTTAAGTAGAGGGTATAACGTTTTGGTTGGTATTTACAATACATTTGAAGATATCTTAACACTTTGGATTATAGTTGATTCGTCTACAATGTAAACCCATACGCCAAACTAATCAATTGGATTAAGATTGGTTTTGAATTTCTTCTATTTTAAAAATGTTTGGCACCAGTAGCATTTACTTTATTTATTCCCCATAAAACTCAGTCAAAAATGTTGCCCAGGTTCCTCACTGGCTTCTCAGGAAGGAATCTGGACACCTCCCAAAGAGAACCGGTACTCATTGGACCCTCTTCCCTTCCTGAGGACTAAGATTCTTAAATTGGCTGGCTTGAAGCTCATCGTAGCCCACGTCATTACCTTATCCTTATCCTTGGAGGAGCCATTGGCATCCTGGCACTGATTCTCCACGTCAGGTTATCCACGAAGGTTCTGATGGGAAGTTGACCTATGCTAGATCAAGATAGGGGTCCTACACTCGACCTCTGCTGGCTTGACCAACATATTCATCGCCAGGGCGAACTGGGACACTGATAAAGTCCAACCAGTGATGATGCCTTTTTCCAGACAGGGCCATGCCGATGTAATTATCCCAGAGGTAAACCCAGGACTGAAACCGGTATAATAGTCAAGTATTTGATCTACCAGCCTCTCTGGCACATGGAGTTTTAACAAGTGTCATAGTAACCAGTTTGTGTGGAATGGATCTTTAGGCATTGCCAAGGTCTTACCAAACAACAGCAGTCCTGTGTTCTCTCTTGCGTCCCGGATCCGCTGGGTAACTACTCCCGTATGCTCTAAAGTGCCTTCTGCACTTCAGTGTTAGGAGTTCCTAAGTTTGTAAGGATCTTGAAAAAGACCTTGCCTTCCACATCGAGCAGGGAGATGGTACGGAACTGTGACATGTTATTGCGTTATGCTCCAAACTCCTTCTGCATATTGCCACTCTTTGGCTACCTTTCCCCTCTGCCATACTGTTCTGATAAATCTCCACAGTCTCTCAAAGAGTCTTGGGCGGTGCTTGAAGACCTTAAATGGTACTCAACTGCGGCCTGGAGCTGAGCTGGTCCGCGCGTCTTTGATTGTATTCATGAGCCAGGTTGGGCTCCTCCTTGTTGAAATGGATGGAGGGATTCAGGTGGTTGTATAAGTTCTTTGCAGTCGCAGAGGTCATCCTTCTTGCTGCTGTCGGTATACGTTTCACTGTGATACCGATTGATTCCTTCTTCAGGGCATGAGAGTATCCCACTCTGGTTCTGCCCCAGCAGCTCTTTAAAGAGCCTGAAAGGGTTTGCTATGAAGGCAACACACTTGCGGGTCCTTCCCCTGCACCGCCTCCTGTGCCACTCAAGCACGCCTGAGGGAATTTAGTTTCCTGAAACACCAGCTGATGCATCTTGGACACATCTTCAGTGATGAACCCAGTGTCATCAGGTGTTTCAGGTCTTTGGTCACCAGACACCCTCACCTGGGCGACCCAGCCAACCGATCAGTCCCCGGCTTGTATCCAAGTAGCTCGCTAATTATGCGGTTTCCGTGATGGTCCTGGCGGCTCTTCGCTTGCCTGCACACCTCTGATAGCCGGGACACAAAGTATCTCTCAAAGTGTCAAGACAGAGACAAAATAAATCAGTATAGAAAGGGATTGCTTCCTGTAGGATGCAATCATAGAGCAGAGGTAGGATTAGGTCCAAATCCATTTATAGTTACTGTTTGACATAGAGATTAGAGATTTACTTCTTAACTAAAACAGAAAATAGGGCTGATGTTATTATGGTATGATTAAGATAGTAGAGTCCATCTTGCAGCAAAACATTACAATCAACAGAACATCAAAAGCTTTAGGTCCAGTAATTAGTAGGTAGCTGTACCTTTGTGGATGAAGTAAATCCAATCACATGAAAATGTTAAATACACTATAATCCCTACATTTTGATGTTTATAATCTACAAAATGATGACAGTATTTTGATTTGATTTGAGCTTTGCTGGAAAGTGGATAAAAAAACAAAATGAATGCCCAGACCTTTGCATTAAACAGCAGGTCACTCCAGGTCCTTCTTTCCTTCTGCTATGAGATAATGACTTTTATTTCATTGTAACATGCTTAATTAAGTATTTATTACTTTGAACAAGTGATGAAAAGTGAAATGCCATAGCGAGAAGGATAGAGAATTGTGCTCTGAAAAAACTGAATTGAAAGAATTGTAAATCAGTAAGTTCAAAGGATTAGTGAGGATGAATTGAGAGCAGTGTTGAGGAGGAAGAAGAATGGAAAGGCAGTTGGTCCTGATGAAATATTGGTGGAAGTATGGAAGTGTCTAGCGGGGAGGCTGTCCTCTTTCCTAGACATCTCCATAACTTCAGTCACTCCACCAGTGAGTGAGTGGACTTTTGACTAGATTGTTCAACATAATCTCGGAGCGTGAGAGGATGCCTGGGGAATGGAGGATTCTTGCCGATTTTCAAGAGTCAGGGTGATGTTCAGAGCTGTAAGAAACCATAAAGGTATCAAGCTGATGAGATCGAGGAAAGAGGAGTGGAAGCTAGAGCTTTAAGGAGTGGAGTGGAAGCTAAAGCTTTAAGAAAAGAGGTAAGATTTTGTTAGCAGTAGTATAGTTTCATGCCTAGAAAGATCACTACTGATGTGATGTTTGCTTTGAGAGTGCTGATGGAAAAGTTAAGAGAAGGTCAGAAGGAGTTGCATTGTGTCTTTGTGGATTTAGAGAAAGTGTACGACAGAGTGGCGAGGGAGGAGTTGTCGTATTGCATGAGGAAGTCTGGAGTGACAGAAGTATTTGAGATGTACAGGATATGTATGAGAGCAGTATGACAGCGGTGAGGTGTGCAGTATGAGCGACAGCTGGTTTCAAGGTGGTAGTGGGACCCTATGGATTTACCCTTTGCCCCTTCTTGTTTGCTATGGTGATGGACAGGCTGACATCAGGCAAGAGTCTTCATGGACCGTTTTGTTTGCATATCAAATCGTGATCTGTGGTGAGAGTGGGGAACAGGTCTAAAACAAACCTCGGGAGGTGGAGGTATGCGCCTGAGAGAAGAGGAATGAAGGTCAGTCGCAGCAAAACAGAATATATGTGTGAGAATGAGAGGTAGGAAGGTGGAACATGGAGGATGAAAAGATTAAGGGTGAAGAAGGTGCGGGAGTTTGAATACTCGGGGTCAACTGTTCAGATCAACGAGGAGTGCTGGAAAGAGGTGAGGAACAAGTGCAGGCTGGGTGGAGTTGGTGAAAAAGGGAGTTATATGTGACAGAAAAGTAAAAGAAAGAGTGGAGGGAAAGGTTTACAAGATGGTCGTAAGACCAGCTCTGCTATGTGATTGGGAGATGACACTGAGGAAAAGACAGGAAGCAGAGCTGGAGTTGGCAGAGCTGCAGACGTAAGGATTTTCTTTGCGAGTGAGAGGATGGACAGGATTAGAAACATGTTCATCGGAGGGACTGCCCAGTTTAGACGTCTTCAAGAAAAAGTCAGAGTGGTCAGATTTAGATGGTTTGGACACGTGAAGAGGAGGGATAGTGGATCTACTGGTAGAAAGTTGCGGGAGTTGGAGCTGCCAGGCAGGACAAAAAGAGGAAGACCAAAGAGAAGGTTTCTGGATGTGGGGAGAGAGGACATAATAATAATAATAATAATACATTTAATTTATATGCACTTTACATTTGGATCAAATCTCAAAGTGCAGTTGGTTAGTGTGACAGAGGAAGTTGCAGAAAATAGGTCAAGTTGGAAACAGATGATGCACTGTGTCGACCCCGAAGAGAGACAACTGAAACAAGAACAATGCTTTGAATATTTACTTTACTAACTTATCAGATATGGAACTATTGTTTTTATGTATTGTTTTCATTTTGTGTTACGATTTTTTCTTTTTCTAACATTTCAGCCCAGGCTAAAAAGGAAAAAAAACAACAAAAAAAGAAAAACAAACCCAGCAAATCCTGATTTTCATTCAATAGCTAGATTGAGAGATTGAACATTTCTTTCTGTGATATTAGTGTATCCCTATCAACACTATGACTATGCTTCTGATGAGGAGAGCAAACATTGGACTACATTTCAATGTTTTAATACATAAGTTGAATCAATTACCATTAACTCACAATTTGGTGTATTTTTATAGTATTTTTTGTTTTATATGTTTACAGAAAACCAACTTTCAGTTGCCATCTCGTCATTTGGAAACATTTTATACATTTCAGCAATCATTGATATCGGCACATTTATTGATCAATGGCCTGCATGTCTATACTCAAAAAGGGAAATTGGCTGGTTGTTACATTTACTTAAATGTAACATGTATTTCGTATGACATAATTGCAGCTTTGAAAGATAAATGTGATTATATCATGTAGGACTTTCCAGAAATTCAGCAACTTAAATTCTACAAGGTTCAGTCAAGTTGACACGAACTGATACAATCGAGTCGTCAAAACAAGATGGACCTAATCCAAGCAACTAAAATGAATGAATCTTAATAAAATAAAACGGGTTTAATCAATTTAAAAACTTTAACCAAATTCTTACAAATTAACTACTAATTCAAGTAACAAAATGTAATCATTCAGATTAAACCAAATAAATACATAAAGTCAGTCCTGGTATGTTAAGTTGGAACAAATACAAGGAAATAGAGTAAAATCTACCCTAATAACTTAAGACGTACATTATCCATGTAACTAAATTGAATCAACCTCATTTAATAGTTAAAGCCCAACTCAAGTAGCATTTACTACGCCGGACCGATACAACTGCTTAATACAGGAAAACAAAAAAATCACAAGAAACCCCATAAACTTTTAATCATGTGGAAAAACGTGCCGTGGCGTTTGAAGTTCATTATGAATAAGCGGTGTGAGTATGTAGGTCACCAGAGCATCTGCAGCGTTTCAGTAGTCTGAGCCACACAAACACAGATTAGCCCTTTAAAGAACCAGCGTTGTAGTTGACAATAAAAACCCTCAGAACACTGTGGCCTGTCTGATATATGATTTGTGTAGCCTTTTCACCCCCCAGTTAATAGTCATAACATTTATTCAAACAAAATCACCAGCTTTTGTTCCATCTTCCTTTTAACCTTGGAGCTTTGTGTTGGGCCTTTCTGTTCGGAGGGCTGACAGCCTGAGCCGCTGTTGTCAGAGGCTTTGCTGTCAAATACTGTTCCATGGTTTCATTCAATCAGTCATTCTCCCTGAGTGTCAGCATGCTGTGTATTGATGTGGGCTTGCAGTCCCCCTCCCGTGGCTAGCTGCTAAAGTTGATATAGCCTCAGACCTGTGCTCGCAGCCATCCAGCAGTGGATTGATGGGGGAGAATGGCACATATGCAGATCCACACAAATAGCACCAAGCAGTTTGCCGGCTTACAATTGATCTGATCACCTTAATGCTGACTCAATGTAGTCTACTCATTTATAAAGGTCTGCGCAACACCTGTCTGCTACAAGGGCAGAATTCAATCAAACCAGTGTAAGCCAAGTTAAGAAATTGTAACATCTCTTGATCTAATTCATGAAAGTTGAATCCAAAGCAACTCGTCGTTAGTTTCGACTTATAGATGTTTGAGGATATTTCACCGCTCTGAATGTACACCTGCTACCTAAAGACTCAATGGACTCAAACACCTACTCGAGATTAAATACCTGACTCCCCACCGGTCTGTTAGAACTGAGGGAGCATCTTGGATCAGGTCCAGACAAGAAGTCCAATTGCTTCATATTCAAAATTCAGGGCTTATCATGACTCGGAACAATGAGAATCTACACAAACAAACCGCTTGAGCTTCTTTAAAAATCAAGGACGGCGTAAACCTGAACATATGCTTCGTAGAGAAAGACCCTCTCCTTTTTTGAAAGCGAAGCCAAGGAGATACCATACTGGTTAAAACCCATTTATTGGTTCTATTGTTCCGCCCTAATATCGGGATGAAAACAGAACACTGACCAAAGCAACACCGCTGGCCCCATGACCGCCTTCCTTCATGCCCAGTTCCTACATGGACTTGGACCTCTGCAGACCAAGGATTTATCTCAAAGTTCTATTAAACAGACAGACTGATCTACACACACATACACACACACACACACATACACACACACACACACACACACACACACACACAGCGCCGGTATCCGTGACTGTGGGTGTAATAGAGCCTCCTCAGGTTTCTCCTCATACAGTCATCTTCATGAGCAGCAACAGGGCGGAGAGGAAGGAGGAGAAAGGGAGAGTGAACGCTGCAGATGGAGAGAGGGATAAGAACGTGTAAGTACCCCTTTCTATCACCCGGCTAATGTAGCCACTCTTATCCCTTTTGCACTTTTGCTCAGTCGGGGCAAGGCGGTATTGCATTTCAACGCCGCGGTGCGCCTGTGTCGGGAGTGTAAGAGTGTGGACACGGGCTCATGGTTGCATGTTGTGTTTTTGGAAAGGTCAGAGAGGTTTTTCAGGGCATCGCTGTGATGATGAACATATTATACCTCCTCAGGGTGAAACAAGGCCATATTAACTTAGATCTCTAAATCAGGATGTTTTTGTTTTTTTTAGGCCTCATATTTTAATTATAGGCTCAGCACAACAATACACTAATGACAAACTAATTATAGAAATGAGCGACTCTCCCTATACTGTCCTTTTCTGTTCTTCTCTCCTCTCTATTCTAAATCTTATCTGACTGTTTTCTACCTAGAGACAGCTAGCAGAGATCGTCCCGTGACATTACCTATGCAGGCAGGGAAATAGAACCCTGAATTGATCCCGACATTCTCCTACTGGAGGGTCCTTGCCAGCGGCTCCGGTTGCAGATATGATCACCTTCAATAGTCCAGCCTCCAACAGTCCTAATCATCAACCCAGATGATCCGTCTGCTCTAGCAAGGAAAGACCTGCATGACTTTACTCGTGTTCCACGCTTGAAGCAGGATTTTAACCTTTTTGGGTCTGAGGTGTAGGACTTCATAAATGCTAACACTAAAAGTTTATATACAACATTAAATAATTAATTAAAAGCAAGCTCTTTAAGGAATAAAAGACCACATTTACCTTTATCTAGGTATGAATTTAGGTTGAAACAATATCCACAACAACACAGAAAAACTTAAATATGTATTTGAAATGCATATAACGATCATATTTATGAACCATTGTGAGGAAGGGAACTGGACGGAGAGATTGTGAATGTAACTGAGCTATAATCATGTAATAACCATTTCCCTAAGAAAAAGAGAGAAAAAATAAGTTTAACTAGTGCACTTTTATTTATCTTGCTTGCAAACACTGACAATATAAATAAATACAATCAGGATTCTGCCGGTCTGTGGGTCAGAATCAAGGTCATTTTCTATCCTCAGAGCTCAGAGCTGTGGTCTGTGAGCGCTGACAGGACTGATGGAGATCTAGAGCTGGTCAGCTCTCCCCTCCATGATCAGCTCCGTTTTTCGTGTTCATGGAAACCACACATGCAATTACAGATGCTCATAAATAGTTATGTAAAACTTAATTATGTAAAATGTAATTATGTAAAATGGAAAGTAGATTTCTAAAATATTCTTTGCATTGTTAACACATGGTTATAGTTACTTCGAGGATGAGGCAATTCGGAGTCACAGTATTTTTTCGCTGCACCATTACATAAAAGTTTCACATCACATGTAATCAAGCATTAAGTACCTAATTAATTGCCCCTCCCCCTCGATTGCCCCTATTCAAAAGGGTCATATTGGCCGTGAAGATGGGCCTCCTCTAAAAACGGATCGAACCAAATCCAATGACATTTTATAAACCCAAACCCTGAAGGTGGGAATTTGGAAAATTCTTCCAATTTTTTCCATTTTAGGCCGTAATTGTACATTTGGTGGCTTTCATGTCGTCCTTCCCTTCTTCTTCTTCTTCTTCTATGAGTTTTAAGATCTGAGCTTCCTTTTCAAAAAAGCTTCTATATCGTGCAGCAGTATCTGCAAAAATCACAGATTGAGGTTTTCCAGCCTAATATTTTACTTTTTTGACGATAAACTTAGATAACTTTTTATCTAAGAGTTAACATTTTCAATGATAGAGAAAAAATGCCAAATTTTTTTAATGTGTATAGATATAATGCTGCACCGGCTGGATGTTCCTAATTTAAACGTGAGGTTTTTCCGGCGCAGGCTGTTGGAGATTAGCTCCCAGTGAACGAATATTTTAGCACCTTGTTGGAAACATACAGTTGTATTTATCGGATAAATACACCAACAAGCTCTGTTCTTTTTATTCTCTTTATCTTTTACAGGTCCATCCTTCACTGATTCATATTTCTTTCAAATAAAAAGGATGGAAAGTGTAATCAGAGTACTTTGATCGTAGAAACCGTTTCTTTAATGCACATATTCTCATTGTTACCCACAGTTTAAACAAAGGAACTAATCAGAAGTAATTGTTCTAAGATGGAGCAATATAAACGCCAGGGTCCTGCAGCTGTAGGCCGGAGGAACCTGAGGATCAGTCAGATGGCGGTGGAAAGGAGGATGAGGATGTACAGGATGTTGGCATTAGAGAGCTGAGGGAGAGAAGAACCAATTTTCTAAACAAGAAGCAAAGAGGTAGCGGATTGGTTGGTTAGATTAGATATGGGTTGATCATAGGCTGTGATTTTTTTCATTTCATATTATTCTTCCTAACTTAAGCCAGAGCTTCATCATTTTGCATTATCCTTTTAATTGCTTCCACTTCACTCTCACATCTTTTTCATTGAGAAAAATCATATTTATGCCACTATTTCCACTCTGTTTTACGCTGTTTGATGTTTTTTTAATGACATCATCGGGACAATGATATTAGCCTTTAGTACCTTTGACTGAGTATCTATGGAGGTGCTTATTTTTGAATATCATAGATCATTCAGTGGGGACGTCACAAAGCACAGCACCAATGTGGATTTTAACCCCAAGGAACCCAGAACCGCTCTTCTTAAAAATAGATTTGGGACATGACATGCTGTTCATTATCTGACATTTGTAATGTTTCATGAATATTACAGAGTGGTTTTATGCTAGTTATTGTCTTCACTAGAAAATAAATCATCTTTAAATTCTTTAGTTTAGGAACACATATTTCTCTTCTTTTTCTTTTTTTTTATCTGTAATTCCTCAACATGTATCAAATATGCTGACAATGAAAATATAACAGTAATCTCCTCACGTTTTATGTAAATTTGTGGAAATTCTGTGGTCGGAAACGATTTAATTTAACACAGGTAAATGTATTCAAACATTAGAATCAATAAATGTGTGGAGACATTTTTTAAGTGTGTAAAAACAAGCTGGACTTTACTGAGATCAGCTCTTCTCGAGTTAAACATTAAGGAAGAAGCCGTAGCTATCCATAACATTAAAAAAGTTTGTGAGGCCACGGTTTCTTATGTGATAAAGCCAAATCAAAAACAATATGATATGGATTTAGGGGATTAGAATTGGCAGCAAAAAGAATCTAATAAACAATCAATGGATTCACCACTCTGAAGTAGAACAGATGACTGCAGCTGCTGGCTGAAAGGCAATTGGTTATCAATCCCACATAAACATCAAAATATAAACATCGCACCAGCAAAAATGTGTTTTTTTTATTCATAAGGTTTGGTCTTTATGATGACACTCATCATAATGGGATAAAGTGATCCGAAGAAATGGTGACAGACTTTTGCATTTCATTGATTGGATAACTGAACTCTAAGCCACGAGGCTATTCCCATTTAAAAAAATAAATAAAAAAAAACAGCCATCGTTGAAAGCAGATTAATTCGGACCATATTTAAGTTTGTCGACAGAGAACTACTTCCTGCTCCTGTAGTCATTACAGAGGGAGCAAATGAGGAAACCATGTGATGAAGTAGAGGAGCACGAAGAGTCTGATGGTGAGTGGATGATTCAAAAGATGCATCTGACTTGGTTCCCAAGAGATTCAAAACAGCAGTGAGTCATCCATTTTACCTTGTACATAATACCGACTAAACAGATCAGGGACATAAACTGCCGTGAGAAGGTATTTGCCCGAGGCCCTCCACGAATCTCTATTGTTCCTACCCGTAGTGCTTTCTATTGTTTATGTGCTCTTGCCCACTGTGATGCCGGCCGGAGTGAGACTCATGGGAAATGTAATGTCAGTTAGAAGTGGCTAGAAATAAAGGCTACAATAAATATTATAACAGGGGTCTTCTTCCCTTTTGGAGAGTATTACAGAAAAATTAAATAGACGATGAGTGCATAAAATAGACTGCTGTGAGAATCACAAGATCTAGTTTCGGATGTTCCTTTAAGGGATCACCACAGCAGACTATCTGTTTACAGCTTCCCCTGCTCTCTTCATCTTCCTCTGTCACACCAACCAACAGAATGTCCTCCCCCTCCACACGAAGAAACCTCTTCTTAGGTCGTCCCCATTTCCCCTGCCTGGCAGCTTCATCTCAACCATCCTTCTACCAAAATATCCACTAAACCCCTTTTTATACATGTCCAAATCGCCTCAATCTTACCTCTCTGACTTGAATACCATCCAATAAAAGCAGATTTATTTCAAAATCACCGATATCGAGGAAGATTGTTCCTAGCTAACCTTTACAAATCAGCTATTAAGCTAGGGATCTAAAATTGGATTTCCTTGTATCAATCAAAAAGTTTGGAGGCATCCAAACTGTGGTGATGGATGGACGATGTGTCATTAATATCAACAACTCATGTTAAATTGTCGATTTCGTTTCTATAAAATGTTGTGTTTGTTGCATTTTTGGTATGTCGGATTACCTTGGCGAGGTTTCTCTTGCATAAAGGATTAAGATTAGATGAGGTTAAATACATAATCTAGAGACTGGGTAATAAAATACGTTGTGTCTGGCTGAGTTTTATCATGGTCAACCTTAAATCGGGCGTACTCTGTACGATTTGAGCCCCATTCACATTTGCAAATGAGCCTCCGGACTGCCGGGCTGTCTGCAGTGTCAGTCCTTTGTCGTTTGTGATGCAGTGTACGTGGGGTCACGACGGCCGATAAGCAGCCCCCCTATAGGGGTCGGACGATCGAAAGGTTTTCTGGCGTGTCAGATATGTTGGCAGGGTGTCGACACGATCGGCTGACGTCAGCATCTTCTTTTCTCACTGCGCCTCTGAGAGGGGGGGCAGAGTTTCCGGCTTGCCATGGCAACACGGCACATGGTAATAATAAGTGATAAGTAAAAAAGTGCAGTTTGTGTTTGATAAGAAAGGATGAATAAAATATGTTCACAGCTGACGTATCTCACTTACCCACAATCCCTCTGCTAAATAAACCAGCCAAACTGAGCACGGCGTACTAGACACCTAAGAGTCCAGATACGCCGGCAACTTTTAAAAAAAGAAGTTTCGGCACACAGGATAGAACTAAATATTCAAGAGAGCTCGTTTCTCTCGTTTCTTTCTTGTCAGACTTTTGATTCCTACAGTGTAAGTGGAAATTAAACGACCACGACTCTAAAGTCTCACAGTATAAGCCCAGTTTTACATGAACTTTTATAGTCAGTCGCTCAAAGCACTTTACAACAAGTCAGCATTCACACGCACACACGCACACACACACACACACACACACACACACACACACACACACGTCAGTGGCAGAGGCTACCATTCCAAGCTGCTCATCAGGAGCAATAACCATTAACCATTGACACGCACCAATGGAATAAATTTTGGTACAATATCTCTGGCTCAAGAACACTTTTACATGCAGCTTGCAGGGGAATCGGGTTTTGAACCATAGACTTAGGTCACTAGAGGTGTCAAACCCCTCTGACATTAATCATCAGAATACAGAAAACATTGAAATAATTCTCTCTCTCTCACTCACTCACTTACTCGGACCAAAGACTCTACTTTACGAGAACCTCTATAGCGTAAATCCGTAGCTTACAGTTGCCTGGTAGAGGCCGGAGTATGAAAATGGCTGGACTCTCTCTAAGCTACTTTGTAAAGTCTTCTAGTACAGGAGTTTGATTTGAAATGTAGAATGACTCTTACATAAAAGGTGCTTATATCCTATAGAGAATATATAGTGAGAGAGGTGAATTAACCTCATTCAAGTGAAAGATATACTTGAGTGTTTGTTTTTATAGCCATGAGGGAATGGTCGAGAGAAGCCGTTGGTTAAAACCCCTCCATTATTAAATCACATCCGTCATTCCCCTTTAAATATTTCATGAAATGTCCGTCACATGCACAACCATTTACATTTTTAATCAAGACTTATTTCCGTGTGGATATGCCACATCAATCATCATCCCAAAATTATTCAATTAAAATAAGAGCAGATTCTATTGATTTATTCCTTTTTTCTTATCTTTTTCATTGTCATTTAGTTCATTTTTAAATATGCAAACATGTTGCCTTGAAGCTTTGAGAGCCCTCTCCAGTGAACAAAGTGAAATCCCCCTCTTACCGATTGGTCCCTGTTCTCTTTACTCTCCAGTGGCGTACTAAGCAGTACAATTTTAGATGTTTTGTCATTTGATTCCAACTCACACTGTACCATTAATGTGTGTGTGGAGGGTTCTGATATGAGATATGAAACACAATAATCCGATATATTCCAATTGGTGACACTAAAGTTTCAACACAGTTGAGGAGCTGGCATGTTTTTGTGAGCGCTAAAAGAATACTACTAAAACACTACTACAAAAAAACTTTTTTTTGATAACACACACACTCAGCTTCTGAACAAATGTGTTACTCTAATCACTCCTCGCCCTTGACTTTTCAGACTATCTTCATGGGCACTTACAGACGCAAAAAAGTTCTATACTAACATTATTTTACTCTTTTACGGATTTAATAAGTGTTTTTGAAAGAATCGATGACCAATCTTAACTTTTCAGGGTTTAAACGCTTTTATATGTTGTTTTGATGTGTTTGTGTGTGTGTGTCGGAGACGGGAAGGAATAAAAACTGCTGCCCAGTACAATTTAGCTGTGGATACTGATGACTTGAAACACACACACGCACACACACACACACACGCACACACACACACACACACGACATCCATGTGAACATTGAGACATTTCAGTCACAACCGTTGTCTTTCTTGGTTCTACTATACACCAATAAAGTCCTTTAGAGAAAATAAGGAAAACAGCATGTATGGTACCGTTGTACCAAGTAATAAAATACAGCATCACGTGATTGATAATGAAAGAACAACAATTGTGAAGATTCCAGAATGAAAGCCTTACATCATGGAACGGATGATTTTTTTCTGATACCAGTGCAATCGAAAAATAATAATTTCCACTGGGACTTTTCTCTCCTCAACATCTTATGAGAATAAATCTTGTTACCGAAGTGAATTATCGACATTTTATATGATCGTACTATATATATTTCCATAACTCTATGCAGTTGCATTACCACAACCAGAATTATGAATAAAAAATCAAAAGTGGAAAGACCAAGAAGTCCCGGTACAAACTGTTTCCCTCCGTAAAAATAATTTAATGCTAACGCTCCTCTGTGTCAATCCCAGACACTTATCTCATGCTTTATGATCACGCAATAAATCTGTAGGGCATCTGTTAACCTCTCCCGCCCGCATGATGTCAGAGATGTATCCGAAATGTTTTCAGACTCGTGAATCCTCGTGAGCACACAGCCAGTTCAGTGTACTGCAGATATAGATATTGATGTTGAGCATCAATATCTATATTGATCCTCAACATCAATCCTCCTTCATCTCTCTCAGCACCCAAGTCTTGAAGCCACTTTCTGTTCCCATCACCGTGGCCTCGTTTCTCTTACCCTATCTGCTCGGCTTGTGAAATGAGAAAAATGAAAAAAAAGAAAAGAAAGTCCATTACACAGCGCAGAAATAATTAAAACCGAAGCTCCTGTGGGTTTAATAAAAGCAGAGACGCTTTCTCAACAGATAGGTGTCAGTTGCAGGAAGAAGGTATTTAGGGCGCGAGGTCCTTGTCCGACACATCTCAGGCTCTCAAAACGCTTCTAAACGCTACTTCTTAAGCTTTCACACCTCAGGCTGACCTCATTAGGTCACCTCTGCTTGGTTCTCATCCACTTCCTCTCCATTAGCTGGTAGGCTTAGCTTTTTAAGGGGGAACCACAGCCAGATCGGATCATCAGACCAACCTGTTCTCTGTTTTATATCCCGTTTTCATTCACTGCCTCATTAAACGTCTCGTGCAAAAAAATGGATCTATCTTCAGCCGATCCTCTTCCACCTACCATTTAAAAACATACATAAACATGGACACACGCGTGCATCTTTAAGTCACTCAACTTAAACAGAATGAATTATTCATGTTGTTTCTTTTTTTGCATTTAGGGACCGTCTGTGATCTCATGGTTTCTCTTGGGGCACAACACTTACACACACACACACACGCACACACACACTCAGGATGAGAGGCGCTTTACTAGTGCTGTGGTAATGCTGGTTGTAGAGTCATAAAAGCAGACAGCATCATCCCTGATTTATCACAGGCAGTATATCCCATAATATCTCCAGTGGGATACTGCATTATTCTGTAATTCACCCTTACTCATCTGCAGAATTGAGTCCGTCATTTCCAGCTCATGTGTGGCAAATCTTCAGTCTGCGTGATGAGTGAAATTAATGACGACTCACTCAGGGTGTTTTTATTATTATGTTATGAATTATTTACTACAATTGGAAGATTGGCTTTTTGTCTGACATCAGGAGGTTAAATGGGAAGTTCCCTGACACACTTAAAAGGAAACCCAACCATTTCTAATTAAGAAACGGCTATAATTGTCTGCTGCACTGAAGAAATGAAAATAATTGACTGATAAGGACAGATATATGTGAAGAAACGTAAACATACTCAAATGAACCAAAAAGCTCGGATCCATTTCTCCTCAAAGAGGGAAAAAAAGGGACATACATTAGACCACTTTGAATCTTGATCTGTATTGCTGCACAAATCTTAGGTTTTAATTATTTTCCTCATTTGAAAAAAGGCCTTAATCAGCTTGAAAATATTTATCTTAGGAAAACAGATTTCTCTTTTTTTTATTTGTTATTCCACAAGGTATATTAAAAGTCTGTCCTTGCTGAGATTTCAGCACTAGGAAATATAAGATATTTCCCTCACAATGTGTTCAGAACAGGTTAAATGTAATTCAGGATGTCATTAAAACGTTATCATTATTAATTACATTGAAACTTCCATTAATAACATATAAATAAGATGGAACATTAAGGGATTAGCAGTTTTTTAATTAAAACTTAATAATCCAAATAAGCTTTGTTTGGCCGAGAATGTGTTTGCATGAAAGGAATTTCATTTTCTTTTTTTTCATACACGTAGGTGCTTACACAAGAAACAACGACGGTATGCATTAAGGTCTATACATGTCACATAATGCAGAACGTAAATAACCATTATGACCATAGAAAGTGACAGAGCCTACTTCACATGTACATAATAAGTTTGTATTGGTTGTAGTAGGACTACGGAAGAGGTAGTGGTGTATGGGTATGTTTTTATTGCTCATTACAGTGACTTCCTTTGGAAAGAAACTGTTCACATGGTGAGATGTCTTTGTTTGTAGAGCCCTGTAGCACCTGCAAGAGGAGAGAGGTTGGAGCGGTCCATTTCCAGGGTGTGTTGGGTCGGCACCAATGCTTCCGGCCTTTTTCCTGGCCCCGGACATGTAAAGGTCCTGGATGTATAGCAGGTTGGCTCCGATGATGTGCTCTGAGGTCCTGACATTCCTCTGGAGTCTCCTCCTGTCTAGATTGGTGGCAGATCGAAATCAAACAGCAGCCGGGTTTAAATGGACACTTTCACTCCGAAACGATATTCCCATAGTGATTGTTTACATGAGCAGCGTTCTAATCGGAAATGGTGTTTACATGGGCCGACACATCAATGGGAACAGCCGTCAACAGCTGTGTGACAAATGCAAAGGCAACCAATAGATGAGACTTTCATCAGAGGGTGGGCGTCTACAGTGTGATCGCACCAGTATTTGCTGTTATTGTGATGCATTTAATGACGAAACAGCATAGTGTTAACTCATGTTTACTTCTATACTGGAATCATGAGGGAGGGAAGGAGGGAGGGAGGAAAAGGCATTGTCTGTACCTCTGAATGGTTTTACTCTGACTAACGTAACAACATTACGACTGTATCAAAAATTAAGTTATCGGTGAGGATGTGTTGTGTGGTAAACACAACAGAAATGTTACCTTAACAGCAACATCAGCCAATGTAACATTTAAAGCAGAAACTCCCGGTCGCGTGGGGGGGGTGCTGGCATGTTCTCTACAGTGTGGACGGGTGGTTTGCTGTGGCTGGTTAGGTCATCCAGGCCTTTTCATACCGATGCAGGGTCATTGGCTGAAAACTTGTTCTTCAGTTTTTCAGAGTAGGCCCTCTTCGCTACACTGATCTCCTTTCTCATTGTGTTTCTGGCCTGGTTCTACAGGATCCTGTCCTCACTTCTGTTGGCCTCCTGCTTGTCCTAGCGAAACTGCCAGAGATCTTGGTGGTGAACCAGAGTTTGTTGTCGTATGTGCAGAAGGCTTTGGTTGGCGCAGACAGACCCTCACAAAAACTGATGTGAGACGTCACATCTCAGTGAGTTCATCCAGCTTCACCTCGTCGGTCCGCCTCCTCGAAGATCTGACCACAAGGTTAGCCGATTTCGATTTCTGCCTGCAAGTTGAGAGAAGTTGAACCAGAGAATTGATCCGAGTATCCCACAGTGATCCATCAATGTGGTGGAGCCATGGTCCAGTGTAGTGCTGTCCCTGCTGGGACTTTTATTTGTTCTCTATGTTTTGGAAGTTTGTGTCTGAGGTACGCAATCTGGTTGGCCAGGTCTAGTAGTGCGATACTAACGCAGGCATGAGGAGGCACCAGAGATGTTCATCCATCTTGTTGACTAAAGAGCGGACATTCGCCAGATGAATAGACTGGAGGGTAGTCCAGAATCTCCGCTGACTTTTAACTCAACAGAGCGCCGCCTCGCTTCCTCCGTTTGCGTCTCCTGTAGAGACCTGCTGCTCCTCCAACTAGAAGCTCCGCAAAACTTTCCGTTTGAACTGGCTTTGAACTGTTGTTTTTCCAATACTTAATAGTTCCTCCCAGGTGAATCTGTTCACAGATTGGAGAGCCAAGGCCTGAATACATCAGCACTTTGAGATTTGATCCAAATGTAATGTGCGTTATAAATAAAATGTATTATTATTATTATTATTACAAAAACAGAAAAAGTACCAGCCAGAGCAGAACTGAGGCAGCCTGTTTGCTGCTTTCCATAGAATGTAAGCGGTTTGTTACACTATCGCCAATATGGTTTGTTTTAGATTTATACGTTTAACATCAATGCCACATTTTCATCAAATTTTTCGATAATCAGCTGACTTTTTACCACACTTGGACGTAACTCATTGAGTGCTTGTAGGAAACTATAGGATCTTGCAGAGTCAGTAGCTTTCATTTTTTTCTGTCCTGGTGTCACATATCTACATATCACACTTTAGGATGTGGTCTAGTTGTGTCTTTTAAGTCATTTAAAAAGGACTTAGTGTAAAATAATTCAGCATTCAATATCTTGATTAAAAGATAAAAAAGAAGCGGCTAAATTGTAGGGAAGGAAAAAATACAACACTAACACCCACATTGACAAGTTGGTGTTAGTTCTTGTGGGACTGTAGTACAAGTACAACAGTACATGAAGGTCATTTTGTTACTACACTTTAGTTCTGGGGCCATCATCACAGAGTGACACATTGGGACAAAATATGTGGTGGTCACAATGTGTTACTTAGTTCTGGAGATGCTCCGACCCAGTGTCAAACATGTTCCGACACCATTTTTCCAACTTCTTACATCAACTTTCAGATAATTGATCACTTGCTGCCAAATAGATCCTCCCTAATGGCAGGTAACCATGGTAACCAGATAACCAGAGTTATTCTTTCTTCCTGTCAGTGGTTAACCTCTCCAGTCGGAAGGACCCTGGATCAGGGCATATCCAGTTCATCTTTTTTCAAAAATCACCAAACAAGGCATTCTTGCCTTTTAACAACATATAAATGCAACACACCCCCCAAAAATGAGTTGTTGCATTTTCTTAACCCAGATTTGTCAACAGCTTTTACCAAACTGAGCTGTGTTTGATATCATTAAATAACCATCTGGCAGCAGGCTATGAAGGGTATTCAATTCAGCCCTCTCTCCAGCGGCGCTCTCCAGCTCATTCAGGGGGGTCCTAGTGGGTTCTCAAGCTGGATGAGATAATATAGATCTAAAGTCCCTCCAGTGAGTTTATCAGTGTATTAAAATTGTAGTTCACTGAAATGTATAAAGGATAAAAAATAAAGTTGTTTCCCTATTTAAGCATAGAAAGAATGAAGCAATGGATTCCAGTTAAATATATAAATACTGCTTAAAGGCTCTTATTTTCTTATTCCACAAATATTCAGACTATTTCTCCAAATGACTTCTAGGTATGGCATCAATTATTATCAGCCATGAATTATCCTCCTTGTGTGTTGAGAATTGCGTTGGAAGTGGTTCATATATCATCTCTGGTGGGATGTATGATGCTTAAAGATACCATTGGCTCATCTACCCACCGGTATGCCACCGACTTTTGTTGTTCAGATGAGAGAATTCCATTGATTCAGGGATGAGATTAGCCAGGGATCGTGGTGCACATGATGTGCATAATGCAAAGTTGAATTGAGCAGAGCAGACGTGTTTGAGCGAGGACTGAAGGGAGATTGGAAATCCGTGTTTCGTGAATACATATGCCTTTGTGTCTCTATGTACATTTTTTTGTTTTGTGCACACGATAAATGTTCTAAAATGACTGTATTCTGCCTTTTTGTCCTTGTGTTTGGCAATTTTTCATTTTTGCAACCCCTGTAGCCCTCTTTAAATGTTTGTTACCGGGCGATGCAGCTGGGGCTGGGGTTGTAAAGAAGCTCGGGGCTATAAGGGCAAACACGCTTGTGACGAACAATGGAAGCAAAGGAGTATGAGGGGAAGCTGATGGTGTAAAGGTGCTACTCACGAGAGCTACGCGATTCGGGATAAAATGATGATCACATTTTGTTTTGCTCAGAAGTGAGCAAAAACATTGCACTTATATTTATTTATTCATTTCCAATGTTGCACTCAAACAAACAATCAAAATACATGAGGGTGCGAAATAATACATCAATATGAAAGTGAGGAAATCAAGCAATATTCAGTTTTGTCCTAGTGTATCGTCTGAAACTGAAAACCACCATGCCTTTTTCAAAAATTCATAGTCTGTTCTCATGGGTTTTTCAATCAGGGTGCATTAACTGATAAAATTTGTGCACCGCATGAACAAATTTAGCAACATGGACATCTCCATACTTTTATCAATATATACTACTGTTACCTTATTAATTATTCAGAGTCCCGGTCAATCGGTGTGGCAGACTAGGCATTCGGTAATATTTACAAATGTCACATTAACAGATGGCAGAGTTTTGGACTAACATCACATGGATTTATACATGACTGTTTTTCTTTTGTGTGATATTAGGGGGCGTGGCATACGCTGTGGTGATGTTTTAGATGATTACATAAATGTGTGGTGATGCCTTGTTGTGTTACGCTGGACGTGTATTCCCAGGGGACCTGCGATGTTTTGTAATAATGGCTGAGTACGTCTGTGATATTTATTCCATTAGTGTTATTGTGTAATTTCTAAAGTAAAAATTCCATTATGAATGACCTATTATATTTTGCCAGACACTGAGGTCAGCTGATAATTTTGATTCAGCGCATATCTGCATCTCAATGATCTGGGGGCGGAATTAATTTTTATGGTTTCTACTGTTGATATCATACTTGGGGTATAAATCACCAGTTCCATAACGATACAATATAATATCCATTCTTTGTACAACGGTAGGATATTTGCCGATTTCACAAAGTCTGATACGATTACGGTTCCAATCGATTCAGGGGCCAGCGATCGATTTCAGACGATGTTAACTACTCATTTAACAAAACTGGTCGCATTTCACCTTAAAGAAAAATTATAAATCATTTTTACTGGTTTTGACAGTTTTATGCTGAAATGTAAATTTTAATGTTAATTAATAATAATAATTTTTAAAAAAAGGCGTGCTGATAGGGGAGGAGCCTGTGTACAAGAAACACTGCAGGCGTGTGCCGGTAGTACTTCCAAAGTAAAGACAAATCTTTAAAACAACGATATATATTGATATTTTGACTTTCCATCAGTTTGATTGGATCGTTGTTCAACAAACCGATGTACTGATCCAGATCGATAAATTCTTACATCCCTATAGCATACTACGGTGCACTGAACTGGATGAAAGGCTTCACCCTCATTCCTGGAGCATAGATTAATGTATGTCCTTCCTAACTTTGTTTAACCCGAAAATTGAAAATATTCACAAGCAATTGGCCTCTCTGTGAAATTTAAAACACAGTTCTCTTTGTCCAGTTTCCTGCGATCCGTTTGTATCCCTCATGTCATTTTAAACCGCCAACTGTATCTGAAGTCCCTGGTCTTATTAGAAAGTCTAAACTCTCCTCCTACCAATAAGACCCCATTCCTTCCTTGGTCACAGCTTGTCTACCTTCCCTGTCCTGTGTAATACATCATTCATTCCTCTCTCGGTTCTGGCCATTTCCTTCATCTCTCAGAACCAGCTGCAGCTCCAATTCTTCTTAAACCAGGTGCAGATCCCAAACACACCTAAAATAGTAACCGTACTATTTCTACCATTCCTAGATGTTCCTCGAAAATCCTGGAATAAACTGCCGCTGCTCAGGTTCATTCTCCTTCCACCTGTAACCATGGTTCTGAGTCGGGCTCCCCCACACTGACATACTGAATATTAGGGCTGCAACTAAAAACTGTTTTTACTACAACTATTAATTTTGTAATTTTTCTCCAAATAAATATTACAATTTTGAGGACATTGTATTCTGACAACTATTGCATGAAAACAAAATGTAACCACTCTTCTATATAAAGTGTTAGAAACTAACTTAGTGTCTTATCGGCACAGGACTAGTCTTGCCTTTGGACCTCGTGATTCAGAAATTACATCGCCAGGTCTATGTTCCGTCTGGTGCATTCACACGGGAAAAGCAAAAACCCTATTGCCACTGGACTAGCATCACCTGTAGACGTGTCTCATGTGAAAGCAGGTACGGGAGACACTGGGTATTTGTTTTGCGTGTCGGACCTGCGGAAAAGGTCCCACCTCACGCTGGGTTGAGTGGTAAGAGTTTTCCACCGAGTGAGCTGGAAAACTCCAGCTCACTCGCTGGAGTGACTTGGGAGGGGGACGTCCACGCCGTGTTTCTCCTTTTGCCCGCCTGTCTGTCCGACTTCCAGAGCCACTGTCCCTGTCCAACACACACCCCTCGGCGCTGACGGCTGACCCGCCTGCAGCAGCAGGTGTTACGGAGAGCCTTGACATATCCAGGGGGGAAAAGTCAGTAAAATACAGACGTATGGGGCATTTGTACGTGATTAGTGAAGTCTGTGATTTACCTGCGTTTACTGTCATAATCCCCCACTGACACACCCACCTCTCCAGTGTCTCCAGTAGCCGCCCCAGCGGTGGGCGCCAAGTACCCTGGTGCCCGTGGAGCATCAAATCCCCGTCTATGAAAACAATTCTGTGGATTTGTGCGTTGAAGAAGAACCCCTGTGTTTGGTGAAATATGGTTGGTAATTTGCGGTGGAACTTTCACTTCACAAATGGCAGACCTGGCGCATTCACACAGGATTAATATAACCGAGGCTTTACATAATTATTACAGATTACCTCAGGACCCCAGGTAATGCTAGTCCCGTGGGAGTAAGGCATTATTTAATTTAATTTCTAAGGCAGTAAGCCGACAAATTAAGGGCAAATATTTTTAAACAGCTATATGAAAAGATAGAAAAGTTCTCCCAACTAATGAACGGACAACACTCCTGCCTTTCATGCCGGCCCATCGTGCAGAATAGAACCTGTGTGTTTTCTCGTGCTAGTGCAGTATTCTAGGGTAAATTTGCACTGGGTCCAAACCACCTTCTTGTTTTCTTATAACGTGAAGTACTCCCATACTTTTGAAGCCTTTGGTTGTGAGAAATTTTAGTTTGAAACAAGTCAGACTGCTTATTCAGGCCTACGCAACGTCAATGACCTTCACTTTCACCTTCACCTTCTTATGTAAAATGACACTCATGTAGAATAGGAAAGAATATTGCATGTAAATTAATGGTGTATTATGCAATCTATTATCAAATTAGGGGTACACAGTAAAAACTGCAGTGTTGAAATATCTCTGTTAAAAATTTCCGAGTGGATTTTCACTCCCACAACTGACAAGTTATTTTGTACTAAAAGATTGAAACAGTCTTGGGTTTGGAGTTAACTGCCTAAGTTGTGTTAATCAGTGTTGATCTAATTCCAAAAAGTTCTAGGTAATTAACCTCCACCCACACAGAATGAAGAAGGGCACAAATGTGGAACATGGAAACCGGACTGTTCTGGAACAGGAAGTAACTAATGTTGTAGCCACTGTTCTCCGAGTGAACAGTTGTCCACTTACATTTTCCTTAATGGGTTGTAGTTTGGAAAATGTCTTGTAGTTATGGGAAATGTAGCTGGATAGTAGATATACATAAATTACGTTGAGTTGACACCCTCCACAGTATGAATATTTTAGCAACTCTATGTAGGGTTAATAATGCGCTGATTATGCAAATTTTTGACACTACACACTAATGTTGTGTGAATTTATGTTGACGATGTTAAATTTCGACAACAGAGTGTTGCTGCAGCTCTGTCTCATTTTAAAGTATTTTACACTATTCTAAAGTTTTAACTCCGTGTAGTGTGGACCACTTTGAACACTTTAAAAGTGTTGACTTAAATTACCGATAGCTAACTACCATTCTGCTCACTCGATGACTGAGCAAACAGACCATCTGATTCTTTTTCAGTACAATAGTTAGTATAATAGTTGATTTATTAGTGTTACTAATAATTAAAATACATTTATATAAACATTTATGTAAATTTGAATATTACAAAAACTACTACTTCACTTTTTTTCAAAGTTCATAAAATACATATTAATAGTTTTTTGTTTTTTTTACATACATTTCTACATTCTATAAATGTACGTTTCTTTGCCTGGGGGTTTGTGCAGAGTCCAGGATGACCACCGGATGAACATGAGGAGAAGGAAGGAGTGAAAGCACCCAGACAGCTTTGGTCTTCCCTCTTGATTATGGGCTGCGTGACCGGTGTGGGATCAAAAGCTTTGTCAGTCAAAGCCCCTTGACTCCGTCTTTGTACAGCTGACCATCGGTACTCAGGGAGGCACGGATCTAGAATAATTAATGACCACAGAAGCTAACCCTCAAATGCTGTTTGCCCAGGATGGGACTGCTCTGCCAGGGTCACAGGTCTCAGAACCGACCTTATCAGCCCACAGGCATGGAGTCCAGAACGGCTCGGTTCCGTTCCTGAGATATCTGTTTTAACACACGTAAAGCCCTCTACACTGATCAGCCGTAACTTTATGTCCACAGACATGTGACTGTGTCATAACAATATAATCAATGTTTTGTCTGCCTGCAGTCATTATATTTGGGGCGGCTGTAGCTCATGTGGGTGGAGAAGCCGTCTCCCAATCGGAAGATCGGAAGCAGGAGCAAGGTTCGCATTAAGTGATGATTTTCATACAATGAGCTTAGCTCTGCTGAATGTCAGGTCTCTGGTTAATAAGTCACATCTAATTAATGATTTTATTATCACGAATCGTCTTGATTTTTTTGTTTTTTGACGGAAACATGGTTAAATGAAAACAATGGTTCTTTATTAAATCAGCTCCTCCAAATTTCCATTTTATCAGTGAGGCGAGACTCCTCCAAGAAGGGAGGTGGTTTAGCCACCATATATTATAACAACTACTATTACTACTACTACTAAGCAAGCGGTTGTCCTATAATAATAATAATAATCATACATTTTATTGATGGCCTTCTTTCGGGACACTCAAGGTCACCTCAAAGACACACTATAAAACATGGGGAGTTTGGTTCTGTTGATTATGTTCAAGTAATAACCATTTTCAAGTTCCCAAAACATAATACAGACTTTTTTGACGATTTAACCAAACTAATGTCTGCTGTGCATAAGGATTACAGTCACATGATCATCCTTGGAGATGTCAACATTCATTGTGATAATCAGCTCTAAAAAAGTATTCAATATTCTTGAAAACTTTGGACTATCAAGGTATGTATCTGATCCTAAACATAAGGACATATCTTAGGCATTATTCCTTCCAAAGGTCACCAAATATCTTAGGCATTATGGTGACTGATGTTGCTCTTTCAGACACCTACCTGATTCGCAAACCAAAATGTTTTTCTATAGAATCCTGCTTACAGAATTTCTTGACCTCCTCAGTGTGGAACATTTAGACTATTTGATAAGCTTTTGAACAAAAATTTAAAGAAAGAAATTTAGAACAGATTTGGAAACAATAATTGCCTTTAAACCTACATATTGGTGCAGCAGTAATTCCATAAACATTGTACTGAACATTGACTAATTCAATTTGATACTAATAATAAATTCATACTTTTACTTGTGCAACATTTTGAAGGTCTTCCAGTTATGGTAGAGTTTTTTCACAGTGTTATATTAGTAATGTTACTTGTGTAGTATACTATATGAATACTTACTTTGGCGACTTTGGCTCAGTTGGTAGAGCGATTGTCCTCTTATCTGAAGGTCGGTGGTTCAATCCCTGGCCACTTCAGTCCACATTTCAAGGTGTCGTTGAGTAAGATACTGAACCCCAAGTTGTTCCCAATGGTTGTTCCATCGGTGTGTGAATGATGGCGTGAATGCTTATCACTCCTGATGAGCACGTGGTGCCTTGCATGGCAGCCTCCATCATCACTGTATGAATGTTTGTGCGAATGGGTGAATGATGGCTCACGTTGTAAAAGTGCTTTGAGTGGTAAAGCAGACTAGTAAATCGTTATATAAGTACAGTCCATTAATTGAGGATTCTTGGAAGCAAAGGGTAGCTAGTTGTCTGATCCCACAACTCCACATATTATTGAACAAGTTAAAGCTGGTTCTGTTGGAAAGGTGTCAGAACAAGCAGTGACGTCATTGTTTTGAGAGCCAAAAAGGGGGACCTACACAACTTTAGGCCGGTGTTTAAAATGCTATGCTGGTTGGTGTAGTGTGCAGACAGAAACCATCGTGCTGTGAAGTGGTTGCGTGTGGCACACATGGCTTGTTTAATATATTCGCGTTTACATGGGTAGGCAGGTGGGTGGTCGTCTTGGCATGAGATGTGACTCCCCGTGTGTGTGAGTGATATTTTTAGGTTCCGCCACGAAGCTCTTGTGCAGATAAATCACATTCCACTCACAGATTCCAAGTTTCATGCAGCATATCGGCTGAGCTTGCCGGGAGCCTATATGAATACTATTAAGTTATCTTCTGGCAGTTGTGATTCGCATGGCTGATTATGAACACAACAGGCAATCAGCCGGGGTCTACGTGAACCGATTACACAACATCAAAGTCACACATGTAATCATACCGTCGTGTATGACACTGTGCTGACAATCAAATCAAGTTTTTTGACCATATTACCCCACTTGAAGTCTGATCTACAAATGAACTATCTTACAGCTTCATGGCTGGTTGAGGAGTTTTTATTCCATTCAAAGTTTCATGTGAAGAGCAGAATGTCTTGGTTCACCGTTTGATTTTAGTTTGTCCTCTGAATGAAAAAAATAAAAAATGTATGAGAGAGTGGTGGGAGAAAATAGTGAAGTATCCAAACGAACCCCCACAATAAAGTTACATATGTACACGTGTATGAAGAGCAAACCTAAAAGAAAGATTATACATACATACGTTATTCTAATGTGTTAAATCAATAATGTTTTTAAAAATTTTTTTTTTTTTATATACTTATCACAAACTCCTAAACTCAGCTTTTACTACATGACAAACAAAGGAGCTAAATTGCAATAGTCAGATATGTAATTGTAAATGAGAATGGGACTTCATAAAGTATATATATTTTGTCATGTAATCATCATAATATATATTATAATCACTTAAAATATATCAATATTTGAAAAGAAAATATTGAATTAATTTAATTCTGCCCTGAAAATGCACATATTAAGCCTTGAAAGTCAGCATATTTTATTAACCACACGTTAAGAACATTTATTTTATTGTTCAAATGCAACGCTGGCCAAAACAAAATATCATCAAAAAAACGATGGTGTTTTTTTTTTTTGTGGCCTCCTTCCTGAGCAGCAATCAACCGTCTGACTATTTCCCTTAGAATAATATATGGGCCAGTTTTTGAAGAGAAAACATTTTTGAGTTAAGAAAAACATAAATACTTAACCTGAGCACACAGAAATAATTTCTGTGACCAAAATGATACCTCGGTGTTTGAGGCTATCAACATAAACACACAATAAAAATGTTACTGCTCAGTTTCAGTCGTCGTTGTTTCAAGGATCTCTGCTCCAAGTGCCGGAGCATGCCTGGGAGTTTTCTTTGACCCCGCCTCCATGAGTTCAGCCAGAGGAGACTAGGAGTGAAGAAAAGATGAATGATTTATTACGATTAATCATGCGAGACAATGAAAGTGTTAGAAAGTCTTTGGCGCTCAGACTCTTCGGGGAGATTTGAGATCGAAGGGTCTCCGCCCTGAGCAGCAGACTGGAATATCCTCCCTTTGGAGTCTGGACACTGGTGGCGGTGGCTGGTGGCTCCGGAGAGGCTGATGAAAGAAGAACCCGATAGGTCTGCGAGGAGCAGGTGGAGATGGTGAGGTGGAGGGAGCCTGAACCAGCAGCATCAAAGAACTACGTGGATGAAAGAGAGATGATTAAGGGCAGCAGCTGATGGTGATAGGCTAACACCTTGACTATAATAAATATACTGAATGGCTATCTACTGTTGTCAGTAAACTTTAGTTGGGTAAAATCACATCTGACTTTTTTCTAGTAGATAATTGGTAGATAAAGTATATAGTAGATAGGTCACCGAGGTCCCCGGTGTGTAGGTATGGTCACTATTCCGGAAGTGTGTTTTTATATAGCTTGATGTGTTCTGAAGGAAAACATTTAAAGGTAAAGTCATCATTCACTCCAGCAGGTGTCATGATGATGGGTTGAGCGTGGAGATCCAGTACATCTCTCTCATAATACCCCTTTTCCACGGAGCTGGTTCAAGAGCAAGTTCGGAGCCAGAGCCTGACTTAGCAGCAGTTATTTACTTTTCGGAAGTCTAAGCTCCCAGAACTGGTGCCGGACAAGCACCAACTCTTTACTGGTCTAGAGCCGAGAACCGATAACGTTATATGGTGACGTAACGGCGTGGCTCTGACTTGGCTCCTTGCCAATGGAATAGCAAACAGGTTCTTAGTAGGTACGCAAGGTGAACCAAGTAGGCCCTGGCACTAGCACCAGGTTATTTTATTTTTTTATGGAAAAGGCGTATGAGGGAGTTATTTGGGTAGATTACCCCCACCCACTGGTTGGGACAGTCACATGTTCCAGTCCAATGATTTTGCATTTCGGTTTCTATCGTATCATATGATGCATTCGTCCTCATGGCTCCACTAAAGTCTTAATCCGTCACCATTTCTTTTTTGTATCTTCATCGATATCGCTTCACAGATGTGTAAAATAAAAAATAATGTGTAAATAAATAAATAAACAATAAATCTTATAAATAAATCATCTTTTTATTATGTAATTTGGAATTAACTGGTAAATTAAATTTTGCCCGGCATGTCAGTCAGGCTGGCATTGTTTCGGTGGTTTTGTCTCCGTTACAGGCTCAGTGGGTGAATATACTCAGGCTTTATACCGGGTTGTTTGTAGGTATTGGTCAAAAGTGAGCTCGTAGTTGTCGTGACGGCTATGCTAACAATATTATCACTTCGCAATGCTAGTGAGTGGTGCTACATTGAGCTTGCGGCCCTTCGTCACTGTTAATAACACTCCTGTGACCGATTTAACCAAAACCATGTTTTTATTGTACATTTTGTGAGACAATAAAACACAGAGAGCTGGTCTTCGCAGTGTATTTTACAAAAAAATATGAAATTATACATCAGCCGGCCTATTAAAGAACCCAATGCTACTTACTGACAAGCAGCATAGAGACATGTGGAAAGCAGAAAACCATTGTTAAACTCAAAACATTGGTAAAATGAAACAGAAATCCATTAATTCATCATGTGGAGATAAGGCTCCCGGAATCAGCGACCTTTTTAAGCCACTCCTTTAAACCCATTTCCATGGACTTGCTTTTGTATGATGTCGTCTTTTTTTCTTTTCTTTTCTTTTCCTTTTATGAACATTTTATCATCTTTTAATCTCTCAATTGTTCCATTAATATTACTTGTTGGTTTTAACTGTTATCTTTTAACGTCAATGTCCAGCGCTCTATTCTCTTTGTGCTTCTGCCTGCATTTTGCATTCGGCTGCCTTTGTTCTGTTGTCAAAGCACTTTGTAAGCTCAGTTTTCAAAGGTGCTATATAAATAAACTGATTATTAGTATCATTATTATCTCCCTTATTATACGTTTGTCAATATAACTTTTCAGGATTTTTAATTACTAGGAATAATTCTGACTTTATTTAATAGGTTTGGCCTAACACAATTTCCTAGTATTGAGAGAAACCCATTTTAATCACGTGGAAACAATAATTTTATTAATTTAGTCCAAACAAACCTGTGAAACAGTGAGTGAACAGTAACAGACATTTAGATTTCCGACCAGTTTACATCGAGGTTGAACGCGAAACAAAACAAACAATCACGGAAACCCAAGGTTCCACTGCTGGTGCATGTCGGGGTGAATTTGCAGAATTGAGGCCCTTTGCTAAAGCATTCGTCCGTTTGGGGTCGGATCTTATCTAATGTGTGGTGCAATCTTCTTTGTTTCTAAAAACTTGACAAATTCCTCCAAGACGCTGCTAGACAGAAGGCGTGTCAGCTTCTGGTGAGTCGGGTCAATCCAGTTTTTGCAATCTTCAGTCACAGGGTCGATCCGTCCTGTTCTCATTCATTAGTTGGTTCTGCTGTACGCTGTTGACCGCATCTGAGGTTGGAATGGAGGAGGTTTCTGTCTTCAGCAAGTTTCCTTGATGTCCTCTCATACTCCGGCACCAAGAGAAGGGCGTTCACCCCCAAAGTGCACCGCAACAGGAATTATCTTTTATCAAAATTTGAACACGTTTCAACCCACCTCTCAATCAAGAGTTCTCCCAAACAAATTCTGATCGGACTGTTCACATCTGATTAAGATCAGAATGAATCTATGAAAGTAGTCCGACCAGCTTTTAAAAAATAAAATATATATATATATATAAACAAATCACATATAAGCAAAACAATTAGATTTCAGAACGTTTTACACGCAGTATACAAAATGTAACCAAAATGAATTTACTATTATATACTATATACTTGTTAGTGCTCTTTGCCGCAGCTAAAATCCAGGTCCAAAAAAACTTGTCTGTTAGAGTCAAATTTTTTCCCCCCAAACTAATGTACTGGGTTTCATTAAATTACGACAGTTTAAAGCTTCCAAGTACATCTAAAATACAGCAAGGACAACCTCCTTCAGAGCTAAGCTCCAGGATTAAAAAATCTGATGCTTGGAATGATGCTGGCCTCCGAAACAATTCTAATTTCATAAACCATCTAGCTATAGTGCTTTTGAGGAAGCAGAATTACCATAATAGTGTTGTTGCAGTCTGACAATCAGCCTCCTCCTTTCTATTCCTTGCCTTTTTTGCCAGCGCTGAGCATGAGGGGGTGAGTGATTCTAGCACTCTCAAAAAACCAAATCCAAGTGATCCCTGTCTTTTGCCAAATCACTTTGGAAGTCCTCACTGTGTTGGCATCACAAAGAGTACAAGAAAAAGGCTTGATTTTTCTAACACTGCTGTAATCTGTACATCACCTCACTGCCAACTGCCAAAGAAGAAGGAATGAGGAAGTTTTGATGGGCGAAGATGAGAGTATTGGGCATCCAACAATCCGAACCCTCACCTCCTGTTCGCTCCACTTTCTAATAATAAAGCAAGCATCATTTCAGGACATCACTTTTTCTCTTCTCGCTCCTAGTAGGGAGAAGGATTTAGTTGCAGACCCAGAGACTGGGTCTCTGGGTCCAGTCTAAACTGGGCTGTTTCAAGACAGACTCAGAACCGTAAGGTTTTAACTGACCCTGAACCCAACTCCTAACACCCAACCAAAGGACCCATAAACCGTGGTGCTGAGGCTGCAGTCTCCAGGACGGCAGTTGCTCACTATTGCCAGTAGGGGTATGAAAAAAAAATTGATATAGCATGATATCACAATATTTTGCATGGTTTTAACCTTATTTTATATACATGCCAAGTATTTTATATTCTATTACATAGATAGAAAATATATATCAATTGAATCTTCTGGTAATAGAGGGACATTTCAATTGTTTCTCCACTTCACTCTATGATGGAAGGTGAGTAATGATGGCAGTCAGCATCTCAGAGGAAGTTGAAAAAAGAAAGATGGATGTACTTTACAAGTAAATGGTAAAGCACCATCAGCCTTTAGATAAACCATAAAGACCTCGTTCGGATATTCTAAACAAAACAGATGGATAAGACATGGAGGGCTGTCGCATCATGGACTCTTTTCTGTGAAAACGAGGGTCTGGATGCAACTACCAGGAGTCGGTGTTAGACGAAGATAGCTAAGCTAGCGCAAAATTCTCGCTAAGAAAAGGCCACACACAGCCGGAAAAACTGAGCTCAACAAAACCACCTCTTAATCTAGAGCTAAGAACCATTACTTACCTCTCCAGTAGAAAGTCACTGCTAGAACGATTGCCCACCTTCCAGATGCAGCAGGATGAAAATGGCAACTAAATATGAGTTCGTAGAACTCAGCATTTGAGCATTTTTCTTTACGATATCTGTACATTTCTCTGAACTTATCTGTTTGTGTAAATTTAATTCAGCCCAGTCAGAAATCATCAGACGCAGCCGGATTCTATTTCAGAAAACACGTTGTAATCCATCTGAAGCGACACTTGATTTCGTAACAATCTTCTCACTGGATTCTTCTGGAATTCGGCGGATAATTCTACATTCCTGACGACCTGATCGTTGACCAATAAGATGGTCAGGATTGTGTGATTGGCTCTGTCCTTTGCACTCCTTAATTTACAGCAAAGTAGCTGGCAATAGGATTTTTCTTTCAAATACGGCTTAGGTGTTTGCTGGTATTGACGTGAAGTGAATATTATATTCCTTCGCTAACGGTCTTAAAGATGTCTCATATTTAACTTTTTGAAACCTGCAATAACGTTGGATTATAATGTTATTTTTATGAAGGCAGTGTAACCCCTCCTACTTTCCTCCATGACAGAAAAAGTCTCTATCAGCCCGTTACAAAAGCTCTGTCCGTGGTGCTGCTTTCATAAATGAATGAGAGTTGATGGAGAAATTGGGTCAGGATGAATATGCGGTGTGGAAAAAGGGGGATGGGGAGATTGTACAAGGGGGAAGGATGGGGGAAAAGGAGAGGGGGCACTAAACTCTGTGGCAATAATTAAGTGGAATGCGGAGTGTGCCCCTGAGGGTGTATCCAAATTAGCACTTTGGATTTTGATGGAATATGAGACAGTGTGGAAGCTGCTTTATAAATTTATTCACGTATGTGTGTGGGGGATAACATTTGCCGTGATTCTTTGACATACTCCTCCAGACCTTTCTTCAAACTTGCAAATTGGTTGATTCGGGGAAGGGGAAGGTGACTCGAGGTTACACCTAATCCTGTTCTAAAATGGGTGGAGCCTAACCGTGGAACGATAAAGTCATTTCCTGAACGTCTCCTCAGTCGGTCCAATCATATTCATTCAAGGGCTGATTAAAATCCAGCTCTTATGAGAAGGATGAGCAGAAAAGAGTGATACAACTAAATGGATATCAGCTTTTGTTAAACCCCAAAGAAGAACAAAAAGTCGTGTTATTATTCTATTATTATTAAGTGAAAAGCAGTTCAAGCAATTTCATTTTTAAGAAGGAAAAACAGGTAAATGTACCGTTACTTTAAACTCAGATGTTCTACGTTGAAATCAATAGTATTGCACAAAGAAGGACCATATTTTTAACATCTCTGTAAAGGCATTATTTTACGGTAAATTTAGTAAAATCTGCTATTTAGCCAGAATAGTATCTTTTACAATAATAATTTTCTTGTGAAATTAAAATAAAACAACCAAAAGCTTTCTACTTAGCATTTGTAAATTTTTACTTTACTTTAATTTCAGTCATTTAAAGTTTTTTTTGATTTAGGGTACTCCCTCCATGTCTACTACAATGAGTTACTGAATTGAATTTGTACACTCTTTTACTTGTTGTCATGTATTTGACAGTAAAATACAATAAATTAAGACTTTTTTTCTTGAACCTTGAAATCAACGGGATTTCACAAGTGGACACCGTTTTTTTAACACCTTCTGTAGATATAAAAAATATTTTTTTGCTCTAAATTTAAATGTACATACCAGTAAATTAAATAGAATAACATAATTACTTTTACAGTAATTACCAACAACGTTGCGATATATTTCCACAAATTTTATCGAAAATTATTTTTTTTACTGTAAAATTCATTGTTTTCCATCTATGCTCATAAGCTATATAAATATAAAAAAGTCTAATAAAATTTAGTTATGTACTGTGTAGATTCTCATACATCCAGGTCATGGTAATCCGTGGGGGTTGAACCCAAAGCACGTGAAACGTCTACAAGCCAAAACAGAACCCACACGGATTATATTTATTTTATTTTTCTTAATTTAAGGTAATTCCCTGTATCTACACAGTTTGAAGCTACATAGTATTTTAAATGTAGCCATTTAAAAGTTTTCTTGCATCATTTCTATGGACAGTTTTTTACAGTGTATTCACTTCACATCACATTCTTGCTTATCATGTAAATTCCACTTCAGAGGCTTGATAAGTTCATAAGAAAACATGTAATACTTTGAAAGTTGTGCTTAATTATCTTAATTATCATACCATAATTGTATTTGCAATAGAAAGCGATTGCAATCAATTCTGAGAAAGTTCAATTCTTTCTTTTCTTCTTCACCTCTTTTTTAAAATTCATGGTTCTTTATGACTCTTGATGAAGTTTATGTCCGGGCCACCGCCGGGCCTCCCCATGGGAATTTATCTGTGGTGAAGTTTATGGAGTCAGGGGCCATAAAGATTGAAGATGGAGCTTTTAAGGCTGTTTGTAACACAAGCACATGTATTGAATTTAGAGGGGAGGTTATTAAGTGCTGCATCGATACTGAGTGTGGACGACCGCTCTTAACCACTTTGTTTTTCTTTTGTTCGCTTTTTATCATCGTCCCCACACTTTTAAACTTGCAGACTGTAAAATTAAGGTGTATAACTGTGTTTGAATTGAATATAATATTTATAAATGTTTGATGGTGCATAATCCGGTGAAAATAAACTCGATGATCAACATCTGGCTACTGCACCATTTTGCATGCAGTGATTCTAGACAGGACTTTCCACATTTTATAGGTTATTTTGACGGACCCAAACAATTATCTGCTACAACCACCAACAAATAATACTGTTGGTTATCTTACGTCTAAGATTTAATAGTTTTATATCCTTTTTGAATCCAGCCAGGGTGTTTGTGCTGTAGCTGTCACAACTGGCTGCTTCTATCGGCTGCTAGTCTGCCACAATGCCTGCCCACGGATTCCTTGCTCCTTCAACACCCCGATGGTGGAGGAAGCCACAAACCCGCCGCACAAGACTTCCAACGGGTACACATTGGCGTTCCAGCCCTGTTGTTTAGAGTAGCTTCTTCTGCTCATAGGCTTCCTCAACAGAGTCCTCCCAAGGGTTGGTTGTTCCTGGGGTCAAGGAGTTGGTCACCCTCCGCTTGTCTTAAAGTGCTGATGCCAGGCTCATAAGGACCTGATTATGCCGCCAGGTAGAGTGGACATGCGTAGGGCTGGTCTGACATCCTGTCTTGACATGTTTGAGAGTCGAAGCGGTTATACAAAGGTTCGCTTCTCACCAAACCACTGCTGCACGTTCGTTGATGACGGAAGCACATCATAAGTAGCTCTGATGATAAAGCTTAAGTCATTTGCCCCAATTTCCCATATTTCCCTCCACTTCTTTGGAGTCCCTCATCTCAGTCTTACTTTTGGACATTTGTATTCCTCCGTCAGACTATTAAAAGGCAGTTGCAGGATCCCTTTGCCATAAAGGCTGATGTCGCTCAGGCATTATGGAACGCCAAGTCACTTCTTCATGTATGACATGATGCACCGCTCCATTATCTCAACAGTTGTTAATGAGACCTCATAGACATTGATAGGCCATATAATCCAATAATAATGAATTGCTCTTTAACCTTGAGGATTGCTTTGTACCATCTGCCCATGTTTATATCAGGTCGTCACCAATGTAGGACCATGTATCTCCGAAGATGCCTTTAACTATGGAGATGCTCCGAGATTTCTCCGGTTGGAACTTCATTTTTGCCCATTTGAATTTCTCCTGTAGCTTTCCAATTAGCCGCATGGAACATGGTACTGTAGTGGTCAACGTTGTTATGTCATCAATGCATTCTCTGATAGGTGGAAGATGGAGCCCAGACTATTCCCGATCATCAGCCACCACCCACTTGGAGGCTCTGATGATGGCTTCCATGGGACATTGTGCAAGCCAAGGGTGACATTTTGGAACTTACAATGATGCCCACCTCCAAGCGCTCCCTTGTTGTTGTGAAATTAGCTCTTTTGTAGGACAGTTGCAGGTCTTGGAAGTACATTTTGACCAGCGTAGTAATGAGCTCTGGTACTTGGAACAAGCTGAAAGATTCCAAGAGAAGTTCATGGGGGACTGAGCCAAAAGCATTTGCCTGTTCCAAAAAGATCACATGAAGATCTTTCTCCTTGTTGATTGCTTGGATCTGATGCCAGATCATTCTGATGCACCATAAGGGACCCTTGGAATCCCTGCTTTCTTAATCTAAGTATCAACATACTTGTTTCTTTCCAGGTAGGTGGACAGTCTCTGTGTTACTCAGCTGAAAAAGATTATTCCCTCAACATTCAGCAGGCAGATTGGCTGGAGCTGACTGATCTTTGATAAATCCTTTTCTTTTGGGATTAGGACGCCTCCAACCCATTCGCCATGCCATAAGTATCACTTGTTTTTGCCACGCCGCCCTCATAAGCCTCAAGAGAATACGTACCACATCCGGCGCGATCTTGTAGAGCTTGGTAATGTGTTCGACCCGGGTGCTGAAGCTGCTCCCACTCGACGGACTGCTTTCTCTACCTCTTCCCACCTTGGAGGGCTCATGTCCATGATGAGTTCATGAAGATGAGTTGATAGGATGTCATGGGGGAAGACTATCTGCTCTTGCCTTTCTGGGTCTTGGTGGAACCACTTACCCGCCCTCATGTTATGTCTGACAGGTGTATATCCCACAAACACACATCCATACTCCACCTTCCACCACTCCATCTTGTGTATGGAAATGTGTGAAATGATGGACCCCACTCGAGCATGAAAGGAACAACACAGAACAGATTTGATATTTGATTGTTCCTGTGGCTCACCCATTATCCCTAGATGAATATTCATAGACCCAATCCCCACCGTCAAAAAACACAATCAAACAAATACTCGTTTGAGAGCCGGTGCAGAGATGAAAGGGGGTCAGGAGAACATGCCTTTGTGAAGTCTTCCTTATTGAACATAATCAGAATGTAATTAAGCTTAATTACATTGGCTGGTCGACGCCCCAAATCACTGATTTCCTCACTTACATCAATTCAACTAATAACAATGCTTGATTTGTGAACTGCATAAAAAGATGTGTCATTAGTAGTAGTAGTAGTAGTATCTGATTATACAGAGGATATTGTGTGGACCCTAGTCCTGGTAGATTTGTGAAGAGGCAAATCTACCATCCCTGAATGAGCCACGGATGCTTTCTAAAATATCAACCTGAGTATGAATAACAAGTTGCCAAGAAAAATAATCCTTGTGGAAGCAAACTGTCAAAAGATTGACTAAACTGATCATTTGAGATCTAAGTTATCTTCCCACGCTGCTAGTTTAGAGGAAGAGGAGCGGTGGCTTCACAGAGAACATGTTAGAGTAGCGATCTCCTGAGAGGGGTTCAGTCAGATCTGTCAGTCTGCAGTGAGTTGTTTATTTCCTCCAGGTTGTCAATACTGCAACATGTGGGACTGGAGTCCAAAGTCTCCTGATAAGTGGGGGTGGGTGCGTGGGGGAAATGAATTGGCAGTTTACTGTTTCTGCACCGTACTTTGATCCGTGTTTGTATCCTTACATTGCTCGGGCTGTCGGTTCTAAGGCTGTGTTCTGGTGACTTGTGCTCCTCTGAGAGCTTCTCACTGCCTCCCCTCAGCACCAGCTTTTTTCTTGAACCCACTGCCATATCTTGTGCAATAGCTCTGCTTAATTTGCTTTCTAAATACTTTGATTTGAACTTTGTATGTACATTAACATTGTTTACATTTGCACATCGAGTTTTAGTATTTAGAGATTGCATTTTGGTTCTATGCTTTCCTGCAGCACACACTTTATATACTATTGTCTCGTACGAGAGGTTGTGTGTTTCTTTTCTGCAGTTGCATTGTTCTTTGTTGTTACTAATGCTTTATAAAGTTCCCCATCAGGGTTAATAGTATTGATGAAGATGAAGCTGAAGCGATACATGGCCGGTTAGTTGTTAGAGGTTGATGGTACATGAGGGATTATATTTTAGGACATGTATACGGTTAGACATATTGTTTGACAATAACATAGATGTAATGGCAGTAGTATAGAGATTGGCGTGAGTTGTGTGAAAATAGAGACACTTTTGATTTATTATTCCGCTAATTGAGCTTTTGATTAAAAACAGTATTGTCCTCACCACAAGCCGGTTTCCCGTCTTTCCGAAACGAGCAAGAAAAAGCAATCATCAGTTCATCTGCAAATCAGTTAGCGCTGTCCAATGTTTTATGGAGCATCCTAGCTTCACACTTTGAAATACATACAAGGATAACCCAAGATGAATTCATTATTATTCATTTATTGTGATGCACATAATGACCCAGCTTTCCTTTTGCCCCTCTCTCCAAATGTGATGAAAAACTAGCCCTATGTTGTTGTTTTCCCCGAAAAGTTCACGATCTCCTGCGTTGTACAAGCAATCTCCTCAAATAAAATGTGAAGTTTGTCCACAGTATAAAATGAGTAAAATATGAACTTTTCAAGTTAATTATGATGTATGCAAGATAAACTTCCTTGAGTTAATTCATATGCACCAAATTTAGACAAAATATGAACATCGGTTAGGAAGTTATTTATGAAAGAGTTCTTTGTAAAAAAAAAATTATGAAAATGCTCTCCCTATTAAAGATAGATCTCATCTCATGTTGATTTACATACTCCAAATTTGGACAAAATCTGATAAGTGGTTGAGAAATTATAGCTCAGAAACTTCCGGATAAAGCTCCCCCAATTGGCAGAAGTATAAAATACCCCTTTCCAGAAATCAATCCAGTTTTTCCTGGCTCTAAGATCTATTTCAGTATAAAATTTGAGGACGATCCATTAAAATGTTTTTGAGATATCGTGCTAACACGAAGGACCTGGGCTGGATGTGGAAAATATGAAAACTGTTAAAAATATTAGAAAGTACACACAATTAGACAATTATATAAATAATATAAGATATAACAAGCTATTAGAATAACAAGATAAAAACAAGAATAAGATAAAAACATACATACTTACATACACATATATGTGTATGTATGAGTATAGGATATTCAAAGTACACATTATTGGTACCCTTATATCAATCAATCAATCAATCTTTATTTATATAGCGCCAATTCACAACAACAGTTGTCTCAAGGTGTTTTCCAGAAAGAGCAGGCCTAAACCAGACTCTTTATATAATTATTTACAGAGACCCAACAAATTCCTCCTTGAGCAGCACTTGGCAACAATGGCGAGAAAAAACTGCCCTTTAACGGGCAGAAACCTCGAGCAGATCCAAGACTCAGGGTGGACGGCCTACTGCCATGACCGGTCGGGTTTGAAAAAAAAGACAGTGAGAGCGAGAAAGAAAGAGACACAGGTGAGGAGAGATACAGACGGGGGAAAAGCAGCAAAGATAGCAGCTACAATCCACTTTCTCCAACATCTCCATGGTCGGGCCGCGGCAGCAGCAGGGATCCCAGGTTGATAATAAAATTAATATTAATGTAACATATAGTGATAGCTTATGGGGGAATACTATACAATAATAATAATAATAACAACAATAATCACCATCATGAGCATCTTGTGATCATTGGACATCGAGCAGGTCCACAGCAGCAGAACCAGTCACCAACCATGTGACCTTACAGGGCGAGAAAACACAAAGACTCCAGGGAAGAAGTCAACTTAGTAACATGCATTTAATCCAGTAACATGCATTAAAGTGAGTGGGATGTATAAGGAGGAAAAGTGAGAGAGGAAGAGAGAAAAGCTCAGTGCATCATGGGAGATCCCCTAGCAGTC